>BQKZ01006173.1:16638-36735 GCA_036244855.1 Temnopleurus reevesii | reverse complement strand
CACCTCACCTGGGTTGAGTGTAGCACACTATGTGTAAATTTCTTGCTGAAGGAAATTAACGCCCTGGGAGAGATTCGAACCACCGACCCTCTAGTTTAGAGGCGAGAGTCCGAACCACTACACCACGACGCTCCCATTGATACATAGAAATGTTAATGGGAATCAGAAATAGTATTGGTCCTTCTAAAGTCCCCTGTGGGACACCAAATAACTAATTGGGGTAAACAATCAGAAACACATATTTTAGTATTCTTGTTGTGCTCTAATGTCTTTGCATTTAGGAACCTTCATATTTTATAGACATTTCTTTATTCATAACCTCTTAAATTTTGAAGATATCATGTATGAAATACTGTTATTCTCTGTTTAAATACCCCCCCCCAAAGAATTGTTTGATTTTCTAAAAACAAATTTTGGAGGGGAAGCATTTTCTAAGTAAATTTGTTCCTCCATGACATTTGAAAGGTATATATTTATGGCAATGTTTAGTGGTTGGCAATGACGTTTTTCTATTAGCGGGATGGAGAGCTACTGTGTATGATGATCCATGTCCATTGTTACCATTTAATCCTTATTCTAAAGCTCTACTTGAATGAAATCATATCTGGAGTTTAAATTAGTGTTAAGCCATGTTGGGATCAGGCAAAAAGTATTCAAGCGATTCCATTAATGTCTTTTATTTACCACAGGATAAAGGGTTCAACTGGTTTGAGAGTAAACTTTCATTGGAAGACATCGATTCTAGCAGAGTTCCCCATCCAAACAAGAACCCTCGGAGGATCATAATCACTATCAACATTATCAGTCAGTGTTTAGCTAGGTGTTCAAACAATTCCATTGATTTATTTGAGGGTTCAACTGGTATGACAGCAGACTTTCGTTGGAAGCCATCAATTCTAGCAGAGTTCCCCATCCAAACAAGAACCCTCGGAAGATCATAATCATTGTCATAATGCACTGTTAATCATTGTTTAGTCATGTATTCAATCGATTCCATTTATATATTTGACTTATCACAGGATAAAGGGTTCAACTGGTATGACAGCAGGCTTTCATTGGAAGACATCGATTCTAGCGGAGTTCCACATCCAGACAATGAAGGATCCAAATATTCATCTGAGGATGAGGTACAGTATATATTATTCTATAGAGTCATCTTTTCTTTACTTTTACACCCCAAAATGGGTATATATCATAACATTGCCAGTTTCTAAATATCCAAATAATAGGAAATACACCAAGTTCATAAGGAGAAACATAAAATGCAATGTAATTATATTTTAATGTGGTATTGATATTGTGATTTTTTTTTAAATAAAATTTTGTTTTATCAAACCTCTTTTGATTAGCCAGATATTATAATCATTTAGTTAGGTATACAGTGAAAAGAATATTGATTTTTATGCCAAATTTAGCTACAAATTTCCACCTCAGAATTCATTAAAGACTGAGAAGCTTTATTTGTATTGACAATTTGATGATTGCATATGATTATTATGTTGTTGTAATTTTTGAAATTTTGTATTCATTACTTGAATGTATTCTATTGGATGTAAATAATAAAGTTTGGAAAACAGCCCTATCTGCTTTGAAACGTCCCATAGCCTGTGGCAGCAGTATCCATTTTATAAAGTTTTTGTTTTGATTTGTACCTACAGAATAGCATATCGGGTGCTGATGATAACACACTGAGCCTAGAGAATAGCCGCATCTACTCTGGAATGTCACAAGACTTTATCATATCTCTAAGTGGCAGTATTGATATTTTTATCTATTCTTTGTATTTTATTGGAATCTTACAGAATAGTATATCAGGTGCAGATGATAACACCTTGAGCTTGGAGAATAGCCGTATCTACTCTGGAATGTCTCAAGATTTTATCCCATCTCCTAGTGGCAGCGTGATCAGAAGAACTGCCTCTGGTTCATTATCAAGGTACATGTATGTCATTTTCCTTACAATAGACATCAGACCATTTACCAAAGGGATTTTATTTCATGCTGATATTTTTTATTTTTATCCTTTACTGTTTTAAATTTTAAATTTTCATGTGGATTAATTACAAAAACAAAATTTATATTGATTATGTACACAAAATTAGATTTTAAGCCATTTTGCAAGCGAACCTTTTTTCAAATGTGCGTTGCATTAAAAATCAAATTTTTGTGTGAGTCAAATTTGGACTCGAATGTTGTGCAGGACTTGAGAGAAAGGTTACAAAAAGTTGCCCTGATACATGTACCTTGTCACATTGTGGGTATATTGCTGGAAACTAAGGAAGGGGGAGATTGAAAAAAGAACAGGTGATTTGGATTCAAACTGGTGCAAATGTTGCTTTAAATTCTTGTTATGTTATTCTTCTTTTGTTTCTTCTTTTTTTAGTGGTGGCAGTGACATTGACAGCATCACCTCCCCGATCTGCAACTCGCCCACCGCCAACTCCTCCTTCATCTACATCCCCGTGGATGAGGTGGAGGAAGCGTGGCAGAGTCATGTGGATGCGGTGATGGTGGACACTAGTGGGCGCTTCGCTGTGAACACGTTCCACATCTTCACGCAGCTTTATAAGGTGATGCAGCAGAGGTTCTGCAATTTGACGAGGGAGGCTTGCAACTATCTCGGAGACCGCATGCGAAGCATCGCTCGTCAATTCCATATCCTTTGAGAATTTTAATGATGATGATGTTGGTGATGATTGTGATAATATTGACAATGATAATGCTCATGGTGGTCATGGTGACGATTATGTTGATTGTGTCGTTGATGGTAGACTTTCTTAAAAGTCATAGTGGTGAAGGTTATTATAATGAAGATGATGCTGCTGACGGTAATGAGGATGATGGTGATGATGCTGATGATGATTATGATGATTATAGTTATGATGATGATGATGTAGAGGAGGAAGACAAGGACAATGATGATGGCTTTTGTAATCTGATGATGGAGGCTTGCAATCATCCTTTCAGAAATATGTTAATGGTGAAGATGGTGACGGTTGTCTTGATGATGATGATGATGATGGTGGTGGTGGTGGTGGTGGTGGTGGTGGTGGTGGTGGTGGTAGTGATGGTGGTGGTGGTCATGATGATGATGTCGATGCTGAAGATGATGACGAGGTAGAGGAGGAAGACAAGGACGATGATGATGGCTTTTGGAACGAGGGTGGCTTGCAATTATATGGGAGACTGGTGCGATGATGATGATGATGATGATGATGATGATGATGATGATGATGATGATGATGATGATGAAGAGACTGATGATGTTGGTAATGTTGATGATGTTGGTAATGATGATTATGCTGATGGTGGTGGTGAAGGAGAAGACGAGAAAGATGATGATGATGATGGTAATGATGATGGTGATGATTCTGCTTGTTATAATCATTCTATTGATGAAATGATGAAACTCATGATGATAATGATGCCAATATAGCATAGTTCATGATTGTTTCTTATGATAAATTTTATTGGTCTTGGTAATTGAATTTATATATCCTTAACTCCCTACCTCACTGAATACCCTAGAAATTCTCAGCACCCATGCTCTTTGTCCCTTCGTCTATGTGGATACAGAGACATTGATGATGTGCAGACTCCTCGACACTCACAAGTACTGCGTTCTGGAACTCAATGAGCACTACGATACCTACATCTCAAAGAGGGATCTTACTGTTGAGGTAGGTCTAATGATATTTTTTAGTCCTGGTCCTAATACCCTCTTGTACTCGCCCCATTGGTCTGTATTTTACACTGATGATGTGCAGACTCCTTGACACTCATAAGTACTGTATTCTGGAACTCAATGAACATTGCGACACCTACATCTTTAAGAGAGACCTTACGGTCGAGATAAGTCCTGTTCCCAATACCCTCTAGTTCTGGTCCTTATGACCTGTAGTCCACACTGATGATGTGCAGATACTCACAAGTACTGTATTCTGGAACTCAAGGAATGTTACAACAACTACATCTCAAAGAGAGACTTTACTGCCGAGGTAGGCCCAAATATTCTTTGTCGATCTGGTACGAGTGCGTTATCCTCCAAGCCTCATTGAACTGTAATCCATTTTATACCAAGTTATTTGTAGTCCTGGACCCGCCCTCTAGTTCAGACCCTATTGACCGGACTACACACCTTATCAATACACCTAATACACCTTCTTATCAATTTCTAAAAGTTTGGCAGGTGTGTGTAGCCTTTAGGGGGTGTTGTTGAAAAGTTGCAATTGATAGCATGTTGCAGTTGATCAGAACGCACCAATCAAAATCATTGTTTCATGCACGTACCGTGCACAAATGAAAATGTGCGTTACAGTTTGCAAAATTGCAGTTGATTTTGAACAACACCCCCTACATGTATGTCATACAAAATAAAGCAATGAAAAAAGCCAGCTTGATTTTCTAATTAAAAGCTTTTGGAATTGCCCCAAAAAAATTGATTGATTAACTTTTATTGTTCTCTTTTCAGTGTCTGGATTCAATCAAAGCATCTCTGAATAGGCAGACTCTAGCATCTCATGTAAGTCTGATATTAGATCCATATTACGTATTGTCCGATTTTTATGAACTGACATAATCAAAGGATATTGTTGCCTGAAGACAAAGAAATTCTGACATAGCAACACTTCAAAGGGCATCCTATTGAAATGTTCCTTCTGAGGAACACATTTCAGAGAAATTGTAACTGATTTTGTGGAACATTTTGCTATTTTCACTTCATGAAAACACTGATAATATGACCTAATTCTCCAAACCTTCCATTCTTCCAAGCACGAAGGAAACACTTTTGCAGTGCGTGATGCTCTGCAATAACCTCTATTTGTAGAACTTTGAATGTAATCAAACTGAACCAACGGAAGTGATAGATATATTAGATAAATTTCCCCAGTTTATAGAATTGAGTGTTTTTACTTTCATTTTCTGGATTTTTTTTCAGGATGTCAATGGTCCAAATGGAGAAGAACAGGTAAAGTGTAAAATTTGTGTCTTTATTTTAATCTGGACTCTATTGGCTCTTTTTCATAAAAGAATGGATTTCTACAATAAATTGTGGAGAATATGAATTAAGTGATGGCATTTTATTATGAAAACTGCCAGATATTTTTACCACATTGACATCTCTTGGTTCTATTTTTATTTTCCTTTTATTTTTCTTCATGGTTAAACAGTTTGAAATTAGATTTTGATAATTTAGAAGAACTGAATAGTTTTTCCAAGTTTTTTAAAGGGACAGGTTAAGATCCACCCAAGGATATTCCTAAATCATCTTACAACATTAGATTATAGAATCCAAGCATAAAGTTATACAAAAGTATATTTTAAGGTTACCGAATTTTATAATTCAGTCTATTTTTTTACATTTTTATAATTTCACTTTTCGTTTTAAATCCGTAGTGTAATTATTCATAACTAATCTTGTACAAATGTTTTATGATATTCAATGCACTCAGTATATTTTGTACTGAAGATGTATATGAGAATCTTGAAGCTGTAATGTGTATTATACTTGAAAACTAGGGATGTTATTATTTATGTTTGTGCAAGCAACAAGCAATTAATTGAGGAGTTTTGAAATATGTGATCAGTAGTTTATTTGCATCCAAACTTCAGAGCGATTTGCATACTTTATATGATATGTGATACAGACCTCCCAAATATCCAAGGCCTTAATTTTCATAAGATTTTGTGATTTCATATCGTGACAATTTTGATATGATAATATTTCAATTATTATTTACCCAACACACAAAAATCTTTCAATTAATGACAATTTTTTATCAACGTTGGCATTTTCTTCCTCCATCTCTCCCTCTCTCTCTCTCTCTTTCTCTTTGTATCTCTCTATCTTTGTTTCTTCGTCAACTGAATTGACTGATTTTACATTAAAAGGAATTTCTCATTCAATTCTGAATATTTAAGCTATTTTATCCTAATTTTAGAAAAAGTCGTTCCTATAATTCATTTACAAATGTTGGGAGGTCTGTCAATAGGATCTTTATGGAACCGATCAGAGCGCATTAAATTAGCAATTGACTAACCAATGCTTTAATACTAACCCCCTACCACACACCCAACCACACATATACACTTTGGTATACCAGGAGAGGGTTCATATTAACCAAGTAAGTATGCCTTGAGTTGCATGGCTTCTGCTTTGCTTTGGCTTTGCTTGCCTGCTTTTATTCCCAAAAATATTTAAAAAAAATGAAAGTCCCTGCTTCCTCTATAAAAACAGAAGTATCTTTTATTACAGGAATTCTGTGCTCGTGATAGCAATTACATGTACAGTATATATATAGGACAACTGAAACCTCAGTCACATAGAAGCCCCGACTGAACACGATTCAATAAGACTCTTTGTTCAGGGGCAGTCAGCGGTTAAATGAAGAAAGAGTCATGTTCAATATCATTTAATCTGGGCTTCTATGTTACTGAGGCCTTACATTTTTATATCAATTTTATATTACTTCTATGCTTGTTCTATTTGCTGATATGATATGATTTTTGTTATTGTGATTTATCTTACAATGTAATTCATTTGCTCAAAGTTTGCTTGTACTAGGGAGACATAAAGTATAATTTGTAGTTGTAAGTTTAGTCTTGGAAAGTATCCTAATATCTTATACTATATATAAAAAAGAATTGTCCCTATGATATTAAAGTCAGTCTGTCATGATCGAAAGGACTTCCGGTTGCGAGCGCGCACGGACGGCGTGTTGTGTATTGGCAACAACGATATTTGAACATTTCCTTGCTTACGCACCTTGCCAAGCTCAGACATTCGGAAAACTTCGTACGAATTTCCGATCCATGATTCCTCCCCTCTTCAGCTTCGATTTTTCTAAAAATGTACAAAACGCATACTTATGCGATTGCCTAGATGCGAGCCAGTGAAATATAACTTACTCGCTCGATATTCTAGGCTAAAAATGCCATGATTTTTCTGTTCGCCAATATTCGTAATCAAAATGGCAGCGGCCAGTTAGCCACGCCCTGAACGTCATGTCGCACCGCCTTTAATATCTTATGCAATATGCATTCAGCTTTTCCGTGTAAATGTCACCCAAGTCATGTCAATTAAATCGTATGTTTGAAGAAATATTCTTCAAAAGACAAAAATATTACTTCAGAAAATTAATTTTTTAACAAATTGTTGTTTGATAATAATCAATACTCCTTTTGATGTTACACTTTTTCTGATGTGACTCTCATGACACTTTACATGGACTGGCCAATTACAGTAGATTAATTCCCCCTTTTCCCCTCTGCCAGTGGTGCAAAACGCGTTGTAAGGTGTGTTTTTTCTCCCATTCATTTTTCTTTAATCCTAAATGTGATGCTTGATAATGGAGTTTAATATATTTTAATTGCATGAATTACCAAATTTGCTGAAGTTTTTTCTGATCCCCTCCCCCATTTCTATGCTTCGATGAACTTTGCCTCCTATCACCTTGATACTAGATATAATTTTAGTTGATGTTGCTTTTTTCCATCATTTTTTGTGTGTGCATCATATTACACTATTTTGAAAATATCTGTAAATGGTTTGCTTCAGGAAGGAAAAAAAATGTTAATGTGCATAGATAAGGAATTTATTGAAAAATATTTGCTGATGTTTGAAAAAAAAATCATGTACTTGTCAATTGAACTCCCATGCTTAAAAGATTTCAGAAGAAATAAGTTTTGGGGTATTATCAATATTATGGTATTTTTAATATACTGGTACACATGTGATTTAGATACCCAAATAGAATGTTAAGATTGACAAGAAATACAAAATGGATGGGAAAATATATCAACTGTGAAAGTGATAGAAAATCAGCTACAGTTAAAACTATAATAGTCTTTTTCGGCCCAGCTATAATAAGCTTTTTCTGTAACAACATATTTTGCTTCAATAGACCATTAGTCTCTAATAAAGTCCCCTGTTTCCCCAAAATTTCAAATATGATTTTAAACTTGAGAAGTATTTTAATGTCATCATTTTCAGGTCACAGTTTTCTATGTGTCCTGACAACTTCACAGAGATTTTTTGTTTTATTTTCTCTTTACTGCCCTATGCTTATTGTACATAGTCAACCTATATTATTGATACGAATTTCAAGTTATGTTGGAATATCATGTAAATAATGTACCAATGCACTTTATATGTTTGTATTATCTACAGAAGCAGGTAGCCTACAAAGAAATTTTATCCAAAAATCTACTTGATTTTAGATTACTAAATATGCATGAGATCGTTATTTCAGTGACAGAGTTTTTTTTTTTTTTACTGTCAATGCCGTTTCATCTTTTAAACTTGCATTTTCTAAATGTCATCTGATGTGAATTGGAATAGTGAAGTTAACACAATATTTCATGCTCCAGAATATTCTTATTTTCATATTTGAATTTTGATTTGTATAATATGATTATGATTCAAATAATTTTTTTCATAAAGTTTCAGATGCTTCTGCGTTTATTGCATAGAAATTGAATAAATGTATTATCATCCATGCCAATTTTATTTTATCTTCCATTTTATGGTATTTTATCAGATTTAATATGCTTGATATTAAATGAGATATATTTGAATATATATGATCGAATTATAGATTTCTGTACACTATAAAAATGGCTATATTAAGCTTTGAGAAATTATGTAGAAAATAAATCTGCTTTTTTGTCACGACCACTAGTTCAAGACTGGAAATATATCGCAATATTTATATGAATTACCGATACATCCTTTTCTAATGAAATATATAATGAAAACGCTTTGGACCTAGTAAAATATTTACACAACAGTTGAGCATCTTATTTATTTTTCAGAGCACAATGCAAAATACAGGGGTATAAAAATTAGATTCTAAACCTATGAAGGTTATTCCTAAATTTGTTTCATCATAAATACAAAATTAGGAAGCCACATAAATTGTACACATTTCCAACATTCATATGCTTGTTTTTTCTTTCACTGAAACTACCATTAAAATGTCAATTCACGTGCAAACTTGTTTAAAAGAAAATAAGACATTTGACATTACCATTAAAACAAGCCTGAGCCATTGTATATTGTTCAACATCTGTTCATCATCCTTATTTTGATCTATTGCTCGTACTAGATTTTCTTCAACAATTTGTTGATTATGTATTTTAAACAAAATTTATAATTATATCTACTCAGCCTAGGTCAAGAGTTTATCATGAAAAAGTTGTGAGAGATATGAAATCCAGCTAATTTTTTACTTTTGATAAAAAGACTCTCAATGATATGTAATTAATCATAAAATGTTATATGATAGGGGCATGATAAAGTAACATATCAGAAGAAGATAGAAAAGCTAAACTAAAAATGTGAAACTACTGTCAGAAGTGATTCATCTCAAACAGCTATGAATTTTCACAACAGCTATGAACTTTCACAAATTGGCCCTAGCTTATAAAGTGCATATGGATAATCAATAGCTTTTACTTATTTTTTGTATGAGCAGTTTGCTTGAAGAAGACAGAATTACTCATTTTTACACAATGAATTGAATTGGATGGCTTGGCTCGTCTGTGAATGTACAGTTCGAATTGATTCTACGTCATTTTACATGTACATGTATATCTGATTTAACGAGTAGAAGGACACAGGGCGTGCATGTAAAGCAGTTTTTATAACTGAATGCACCTACCCTGTTTTTAAAGAAGACTATAATAAATAAATAAATAAATAAGGATTCATGATGCAACAAGTTATCTTTATTGGAAATGTGAGTGGTCCTGAAAAGGACATCACTCTCTTGAAGATGATGAGAACATGTTCATCAAAGCGTCGAGAGTGGGTAGGTCCTTTTTATCCACGAATGAAACCTTCAAGCAATATATTTGCTTATACAGTCAAACCTTGTTATAAAGAGCACTGATATAACAAGCTCTCGTTATAACAAGGTAATTTTCGTGCTCCCATCTTTTTATATCTTATTGTATTTTGGCCCTGATATAACAAGGTTTTGATATAAAGATATAATTTCTCTGGTCCCAAGGACCTTGTTTTAACGAGGTTTGACTGTGTATACACTTATCACTCCATCATATTGATAATTACTATATGTCATAGTCTGTCTCAATGTCTAACATGATTACCTGTCTTTCTGTTCCATTTGCAGCAAATTGAGCTTTGTCGACGTCTATACCGCCTCTACTGTCAGTTGAGGATGTTGTTTGATAGCTACTGTAAGCTGATTCACTCATTAGAGGGCGCCAAACACGTTTCACATGTAAGTAGTATTCTGATGTACAAAATTGCTTTGGTTTCCGTGGATTGCATATAAACTTGCCCATAGCCTCCTGTGTTGAGTGACTATTTTGAAGATAAAATGTGTAAAGCAGCTGTGAATTACATGTACATGTAAGTTGATATGAGATTGGATACATATGAAGAAAATTGTATAAACATATTTTTAAATCGATTACCAAACTGGCTTGTAGCCACCTCATTTTTTAGATTTCTCCTGCCATAGTAGCATGCAGTAAGCATATGAAATCAATGCTCTACAGCCCTCAGCTAACCCAAAGCTCCATCATGTTTTGAAGTTTGAAAAAGTTAACAGTTAACAATAATTACATCCTTTTTGCGTTAGTAAAGTTTAATTGTTCATATTTTCCCGACTTGTTTTAAATAGTAAATCATTCCTATGTATTGGAATATGAAAATAATAAACTTTTTTTGAAATTTCTTACACTAATGAATGTGCATTAAAGATGCCAACTTAAAATCCAGATCTTCATTGAACTTCACTTTAATTATTTTATGTTTCATGTCCCATATTTTGGCTTTTGGTGAGTTTATGATCGTGATCAAGGGAGGACAATGTGCACATGCATGAGCTAAAGAAATCACAAAAACTGTTTTTGTCCTATTCCAGATCCAAGATTTCTCTGTACTAGTGTGTGCTGCTAAGGAAGAGCTGTGCCTGGCAGCCCAGGAGCTTGAGAGTGGCCAGGTAGCGCTGTCACCAGATGGCGATGCAGGCATCACCACACCAGAAGCAGCCGTAGTCACCTTGACCAATCATCTCGGACAGCGTGACGTGCGGCGAGCGCTTCGGCTCCTTCATGTGTACAGGTTGGTGTTAACTGTTTTTATTGGACTAGAACCCCTCTCACCTTCCACCTCCCCCCCCCCCCATGCTCATTCTAATATTGAATAATTTAGTCTTCAAGAAGTTTTGACCTAACAATGTTATTTGCCCATGAAATTACATAGAAGTAGGTGAAAATTTACTAGGGCAAACTGGCTTTAACAATTAAATGGTTTTGTTCGCATTCTTGCACTACCACACAATAAGGCATGTGTTTTTGGGTGAGCGAAGTCTTATTGCCGAAACTACCTTCAGAGCTTTATCCGCGTATGGTGCGTTGCAATTATTCATCAGCCATCAGCCAGTTGCTAATAAATTATTATCAGTGTTATTTTGAAATATGCAATGAACCTGTAGAATTCATGTGATTCCTATTTTGGCCAAAGGTTTAGAATTATGAACATTGCATTGGCTAAATCAGCTATATTTTATTTAGATTTTTCACATTGCCTTTAATTGTATTCATGTCTTTGTGTTTTGTAGGTCGATGTGGTCTGGTGAACTGTTTGGTTCCAGTGAGGAGGACGATCAGGATGTCTTACTAGCGCTACTCTGTAAACAACTCGCTGACGGCAGAAGTGGTATGTAAACATGGCAACAATAAAGATACTAACAAAGAGTTATAGATGATGAAGGACTCTGTAGATTGAAATTTTCCTCTTTTTTTTAAAGATCAAGATTGAGTTGAAAATTAAGAAGTGATTGAGGTGGTATGAATTTCAGCAACATTGCTATGGGACAAAACGCAAGGGTCCTTGAATCTTCTTTCCATATATTGTACGCTGATATTAATGCTTTACATGCCATACATGTGTTGTTTTTCTATTTCCCTGATACTTGGCATCATATGAAAAGTATTGGATTCTGTGTAGATATTTATTACCGATGCTGATGTACTGACATTTTTGCTAGAGTGTTAATTTCACCAATTTTCTGATCATTAATACGCTAAAATTCCTACTCACTATAATGGCCATAGACTTAAATATGTACAATGATCTCTCAAAACGTGAATAATAAGAGCCTGCTCATATGTTAATAAGTCTGAAATTCAGTGAATTTGCTACAAATTTATGTATGCTAAAATATTTGCTTTTACAATAGGTGCCATTCATGTTTTTTCTCGCATATTGGCTGTAAGTTTTACAAAGTTGAATCACCCTATTATTTCATTTTTCCAATACAGGTGTACTAGTGATCTCAAGGTCGGGTCAAGAGCTGCAGACAGCCTGCCACAAGCTGATGGGCATCAATGCTCAGCTCAAGAAATCCATCAAGGTCATTGAGAACATGGAGACAAAGGAGGAGGTGGAGGAGAAGAACGAGCTGGAGAAGGCCGAGGGAGAAGCAGCCGGGAGAGGAGGAGACGAGAAGGTGAAGCTCCGGAGGAAAGGGAACAAGAGAGGAAAGGGCGATGGACGGAAGAGCTGGAAGAGCGAGGGTGATCGAAACTCTGGAGGGGGGCAGAATGGTGATGGAGGGAAGGTTGGGAAGGTGTCGGATGAAAAGAGGAAGGGGAAAGAGGAGCGGAAGGCAAAGGATGAGAAGAAGAGAACGAGTCGGGAGGTGACTCCAGAGCCTGCGGTTGCAGAGAATAAGAAACTCCCGGAAGCAGATGATGCTAAGATAAAAGATGGTGGGGATGGGGATGAAGCAGAAGTGGTGGTTGTCACGGTAACCAGTGATGCAGTTGTTGGAAGCGGGGAAGGCGATACAAAGGAAGCAAAGATTGTATTCCAGAGCGATGATGCTGTCCAGAGCCACGGTGATGAGGGGCGGGAGGTAACTTTCAACACAAAGGATATGCCGGAGAAGATGGAAGATGATACGGTAGAGGCTGAGAAACCAATGGAAGAAGCAACTGGTAGTAAGGTTGATGAAGGAGCGGAAGAAGGGGGCGAAGAAGCAATGGGGGTGATTAACGAGGAAGAGGTGGAGTCCGACCTGACAGCCCTCATCGAAGCCATCGAAGAGATTGAAGAGGAGATTGTTAATAAAGACAAAATGGAAGCTCTCCCCTTGAAACTCCCCGATAACGAAACCACTGATGCTCCGACAACAGCGGCAGGGGTCGTTCCCTCATCACCAGCAAAACAGGAAAGTGTCACTCCCTTCCCTGATATGGACAGTGGTGTCATGGCAGAAACGCCAGACTCGCAAGCACCTGACAACAGCACTTCCTTCGGCGGCAGCGACAACGACCCACTAGATATCCAGGTTACTCCTGCCGAAGAGCACAAATTGTTCCCTGCTGAAAGCAAAGACCCACCACGCAAACTCTCAACGGGGGATGATGCGAATGAAAAAGAGAAGAGTGCCCTGGGAATTACGGAGGATGTTTGGCAGAGGGATCCTAATTCCAGACCGACGTCTGGAGAAAGTCTTTGCACAGAGCTCTAAGGTTAGTGATTAACTTTCGTGGAGAAAGATAAGCAGTGCATTAACAAGTCTTTACTGCATTCCCTGGAAGAAAATTCAAGTCATGATTTTTATAATGGGTATGTTGTAAATGACTTTAAGTGCAACTATATTACGGCAAACCAGATGGGCCATAAAATGCAGAAGTTAAAATTCATAGTAGGAAAGTTTGGATTTGTTGATAAATGCAACATAAACATACATTTGGATCGTGTTAACTTTGATTAACTTTCCATATGGTACAATGGAAAGATGTGTAAAGGCTTTAAGTATTATGACTGGCATTTCAAAAGTATCAGCATTTAAATAACTGTATATACATGGACTGAAATCTATAAGAAGAGACACAATTATGGTATGGTTTTTATCACAGATGAGTTTGTGTTGTATTCACATTGCATATAAACATAAAGCATCTTATCTATTTATGTTAGGCTGAAGGCAATGAGGAATAAGTAGTATTTTAGATGTCTATCAGTTCACAATAATTGATTGAATTTTGAGTGAAAATATGTAATACCTTACACTTATATTGCACTATGAATGCGTTAGACAAGAGAGTGGTATCACACAAAAATTTATGACAAAATGGGCAGTGATGTATTCATTATGGAAGCTTACAAGTGCACTGAAAGGAAATATTGTGACTTGGGTCTTGGTGTAAGGCATCCTTTTGGTGCACTTTTAAACTCTCGTTTCAAATACATCGCAGCCCACGTCTCAGTGAATTTCAAAGCTTGATATGACAAAACACCAGTGACGTGTTGTTTATTCATCAGACCCACTTTGAAGAGTTTGAAGAGAGTTGTCCATTTTGTCCACTTTCTTTTCTGTCATGTTCATAGTGCTTGTTAAAGTGACTACCATATCACTTCGCATTGTATGCTGTATACCACAAAGTGACTACAGCATTTTTTTCATTTGAAGAGAGAGCTGATTTACTTTCATCATTTTCTTTCTTGTCAACTGAACTTGCTTGAAACTTTGTTCATTCATGCTTTCAGTATCTAACTTATTGAAATTCTCAGATGTTATTTTGATGCAATAAGATGTCTCCAAGTAACTTGTCAAAATAGGCACTGCTGTTTTTTTCAGTAGTAATATCATATAATCTTTTCTTTCACATCATGCAGTGTTGTAGATATATGTGAAGAGATGAATATAATATATGATAAAACTGTTTTAACAAAAGACTCTCTTTACGTTTGAAATTCTTTGATGTAAATTATTCATGGGATTTGTGCATAGAGCCCTAACATTAGTCAATTGCATTAGTGTTGTACAATGATGTGTTTCTTGATAGAGCCCTATAAAGGTGCTTTAACTTTATCTCATAATAACTCATAAAACTGTATTAATTGTATATAAACATATATATTTAAATATTATACTACTCTTGTGCATCACAGTATATGTATTTGGCTAGTCATTGCTATAAATAAAGTGTGAAAATCCCCTCTCTTACAGGCTCATAGATTACATGATGGCGGACGTTCAGAGCAATGGCAATATGTTTTTCAATGATTTATCAATGATTTCATGACTAGAAAATTTGTTAACATAAATTGAAGATAGAAGAACGCGTATGGACTGTATTTGTATTTGGTTGAAAAAGAGTACAGTAGTATTATTGGGTCGGTACATTATTATGCGTTATGTGTCAAGATTGTAAATTTACATGTTTGATGATGCATAGCTACCAATTCTTTCAGATCCTGTACTGGTTTTGGGCCAAATATGCTTGATTTGGGGGTAATGAAGTATTTGGATGTTGGTTATCGATTGTTCAACTGTGTCCACTGACAACTTTTTCTTTATACTGTGGCATTATTTATTGCAGGATCTGTGCTACATTTTGATGCACCAATACTTGTACAGATTATATGATGAACAGATGTGAATATTTTCCCCTTATTGAGCATATAGGTTCCAAAACGACACAGGAATTTGTGAATTTTGGTAGTTATGATGATGTTTTTATTTGTCAAGTCTTATTTGTAACATAATGCATTGTTTTGTGTGAAGTTTTTTGTATGCATGATAATGTATTGTTTTGTGATTGTTATAAGGAACTCCTTTATAGAATCATTTTCTGTGTTCATTTATTTAGATAAATTGTCTTCAGACAAATTACAAAGTTCTTATTTCTCTGACTTATTTTTAATATTTTTAAATTCATTTTTTACCATTTTCAGTTGTAAAGAATCATTCAGTTTTTATTCAGGTATAAATCACAACCATGATATTTGATTTGAGGATAAATAGTTGCAAAATTATGTTCGATACCATTTATAACTTATCATTCTTTATTAATGAAAGAAATTTGAAACTAATTGTGATGTGAGGGACATATAACTGGTGTTCAGTATTCTTTAGATTAATCAAAAGTGAGACAAAGAAAAGTTAGGGAGCAGTTATGTCTAACTGAAACTGTGGTCTTAGGGGGTGTTGCTCAAAATCAGCTGCAACTTTGTAAATTGTAACGCGCATTGTCATTCGCGCGTGGTGTGCGCATTTAAGAGGACATGGACGAAACAATGATTTTGATTGGTGCGTACTGATCAACTGCAAGTTAGGATCAATTGCAACCTTTGAGCAACACCCCCTTAGTCTCATAAAATAATGGGAAAGTGCAAATGTGCACTTTGCACATGTCATACTTATGCTTCTTATATGTCCAATTAGCCCTCTATATTGCTTTAATTATGTAGAAAATTGAAGGAGCCATTCGTCCTAAACTGTAATAGTTCTTGTTATGAGTTCTGAATGTTAAATATTCAAAGATAAAAACTTTTCGGATGTTAAAGCAATATTCTTTGCACACACCGACCAATGTGATGGTGTAACCATTTTGTTGCACAAGAATACAAAAAAATGTGCACTTTCAAATTTTAAAATTAATGAATTGGCAGCAATATTGATATTAAAAAGTCAGTTTATTAATGGCCATTGTTCATGTATTTTTCTTTCAACAAAGTTTCATTAATAAGTATTGTATGATGTTATAGTCCAGCATACCAACAAGATAAAATAACCATTACAAGATTCTGTTTTTTCTAAACTTCAAAATGTTACAAGATCTGGAAAGTAATCTAACAACTAATAAAGAGAAAAGGTGTAGTTTTACACATTGAAAATGTTTATTGTTATGAGATAATACTGGAGATACATGTAATAGTCCTGATATGTAATTCTGACATTTTGTCATTCAATGAAGGATAATAGTTGTAGTCGCAGTATGAGCAAAACATGAATATATATTTTACTTTCTTTTTCTTCCTTTTTCTTCATCGTATGCATGCCCTTATCTATAAAAATTTGCAATTCATCTTCAAATTCTTGGATGAATTATTAATATTTATGACTATTTCTCTTTTATTGTGCTTTATTAAAAAATGATTGTTTGAGTGTTTATATAACAAACCTTATTTATTGCATACATCCATTAACGTTGAAGTATAGAGCATCTTATTTAAATCTGCTTCAGACCATGATTCAATGATGTTCCATGATAAATTTCAGTCATTTTGGTTGTTGTGTCTAACAAGAATTTTCTCATTCATACTTCATTTTAATTCATATTAAGAAACCACATTACGAGTTTCAAAAATAAGTGTGGTACTATGTATTGGGTATCGGGGAATGGGCATAATAAATTGGGTGATTTACAGCTTGATCCTTAAAAGAGAAGTTATGATAACGATGAAGATTAGAATTCTGAGTTTGATGTTTACCAAATATGTTCTCTTTAATCTGCTTGTTGGCAATTTCAGATAAAATGTCATGTGTGTCATTCTAACAGTGTTGCATTTTATGACAACTGTTCAATTAAGTTTCTATTGTGAGCAGAAGAGAGAAAGGTCTAGGACAAATTGAACAACTTCATTCTAGTATTCACATAATTCTCATGATTGCAAAAGAACATCCCAGGTTGTTCAACATTTTCCACGGAATAAGAAGGATGGAAATTTCTGTGTCCATTTAGCTATTGTTACTGCTTGAATGGAGGTGGTTTACTTTGTTCCAGGCCTTTGTCCCTTCTGCTAACAGTACTTTAGAATGAAAATGTAGGTAATAGGTATGATATCTGTAACATACAATGTATTTTTTAAAAATGTTAGGGGCCACTTTTTAATTGCTTAACCTCACTATGTGCTCATTTTCAAGATATGTAGTGGAGCAAGAGACATCATTCAACAACTGAAATCCTTCATGTGTGGAAATAATTACAGTATGTTTGATAACTTACTGTACAAGACAGTTGCATTTGAGGTATTTCTAGAAGTATAAAACCTCAGACTATCATTTATGTAAACATTGAATAGTGGTCCCTCACATTTTTATGCGTAGCGTATTTCATCAAAGGGTTGTCAAAAAATGCAAAGCTGTTTAAAACTTTGGCACTTTGTATGAAACTGCCTATTATTTGCCTGTGAACAGTTGCCTGTGAAAATATTTTCCCCATAGATTCTTATTTTGCCCGATTTTATGTGGATTGTTTGTCATGTATATTAAAGTGTTCGTTCCAAAAATAAACTTTTTAGAAGCACAAGCTTGCAAGTGAACCTGGACTATTTGTCATTTGTTGTTCAATTTAATTCCAGCGTGGAAAAGGAAAATTAAAATAATTGATAATGAAAACATGGATTAGCGCTGATTTTAAGATTTGTGAAACACTTGAGCAAAAGAATAATGTTGCCTCTGAAAATCTTAATACAAGAGTTGGTCAGGGAGATACAGTATAACATTGGGACTGAATGAGGAAGTATTGCGTACCTTACATTTAGAATAATAGAGATTAGGGGGCTAGCTCGGTGTAGGGAAAGCGATATTATGGGGTGTACGTGTGTGTGTGTGAGAGAGAGAGAGAGAGAGAGAGAGAGAGAAAAAAAAAAATTAAGTTTAGCGGAGTTCATCATTTAATTCTGAGAATTTTCGCCTATATTGAATTCATTTATTAAGTTTTTGTTAATGTTTGATCTATCAAAATTCTTTTTTTGAAGGCGTATTATCTTTCTAGACTTTGGGCCCCCGTGCCAAAAGTGATTGCAGCAACTTTGGCTCGTATTTTATCATTTAATTCATCTTTATCTAAGGATTTAACATTATATCGATATCCTTTTTTTTTGTGTGTGTGTGTATGTGTGTTTATGTGTGTGCGTGAGTGTAAGGGTGTGTGGGGTTACATTGTGTTTAAAGGGAGGGAGATAAAATGGGAGAGATGGGGAAGGAAAAGATGGTAAGATATATAAACAGAGAGAGACTCTTGGAAACAATGTGGAAAGGAATAATTCTGAATCGCTGGGAAAACAGGATAGACAAAAAAGTAAGGGGATGATATAGAGACGACAAAGGAATATAAATGGTTGGGTTGGAATTATTTCTCTATTTAAAATAGAATATGATATTTCTGTAACATCGACGTATTTGAAATACGAAATTGCTATCGGCGGATTTATTAATGATTTCAGATTTATGAAAGATATATAAACAGAGAGAGACTCTTGGAAACAATGTGGAAAGGAATAATTCTGAATCGCTGGGAAAACAGGATAGACAAAAAAGTAAGGGGATGATATAGAGACGACAAAGGAATATAAATGGTTGGGTTGGAATTATTTCTCTATTTAAAATAGAATATGATATTTCTGTAACATCGACGTATTTGAAATACGAAATTGCTATCGGCGGATTTATTAATGATTTCAGATTTATGAAAGATATATAAACAGAGAGAGACTCTTGGAAACAATGTGGAAAGGAATAATTCTGAATCGCTGGGAAAACAGGATAGACAAAAAAGTAAGGGGATGATATAGAGACGACAAAGGAATATAAATGGTTGGGTTGGAATTATTTCTCTATTTAAAATAGAATATGATATTTCTGTAACATCGACGTATTTGAAATACGAAATTGCTATCGGCGGATTTATTAATGATTTCAGATTTATGAAAGATATATAAACAGAGAGAGACTCTTGGAAACAATGTGGAAAGGAATAATTCTGAATCGCTGGGAAAACAGGATAGACAAAAAAAAAGTAAGGGGATGATATAGGGACGACAAAGGAATATAAATGGTTGGGTCGGAATTATTTCTCTATTCAAAATAGAATAGAATATTTCTGTAACATGGACGTATATGAATTACGAAATTGCTATCGGCGGATTTACTTCAGATTTGTGCACGTTTCTTGCCAACGAAAGCAGTTACGTGGTATTCCTTAAACAGATTCGTAACAATTGGAATACTTTAAATCCAGTTTGCTACATTACTTGATGCTGTATCGGGCTAACCCCGGGCAAGCTTTTGGGTTGTCAATAACAACCTTTATACAGAGTATGCATACATTTTACATCTATTGCATGGTTAACCCACCTATTGCTACGTGTTCGTTATTCCTCATTTACCCGTCATATTAGTTCGAAACAACTGAAACCCTCTTAACCCCTTATCAAATTTGTTAAAAATAGTAACAACTCTAATTAAAGTTTCTCAAACTTTGATCGCCTCTTAGTACCGGTAATCAAGTCCAACCAGCACAAAGCAAACAAAACAACGGGAA
>BQKZ01006172.1:0-41046 GCA_036244855.1 Temnopleurus reevesii | reverse complement strand
CACAAAATAAAGATGGAGAGAGAGGGAGAGAGCGCGGTCTATCGGCCCCGCGGACTAAAACACAAAATAAAGATGGAGAGAGAGGGAGAGAGCGCGGTCTATCGGCCCCGCGGACTAACGGCCCCGCGGACTATCGGCCCCGCGGACTAACGGCCCCGCGGACTATCGGCCCCGCGGACTATCGGCCCCGCGGTCTATCGGCCCCGCGGACTAACGGCCCCGCGGACTATCGGCTCCGCGGACTATCGGGATTCCCCCAATAATCGCATGGCCCTCTCTTACCTATGCTTTGTTCCTGAACAATGCCCTAAACCGACCAAACACAAAAGATTTAAAAGTTCCTTAACCCAGCTACCCCCCAATACCCTGCCTTTTTTCTTGTATGTTTTCATTGTATCTTTTTGTGATGGAAAGTGGAATAAGTTGATCAAAAGTTTTTAATCCTTAGAGGATGATTTTGTTTGTTGCAATTTCATGTTATGAACAATGCTACTGGTTATGATTATTAATCCCACTTTGTTTTTCCTTTATATCTCCTTACAGTGTGCTATGGAAGAATATCAATATCATCAGGAGGGCAAAGAGCAAGAACGCTAGCAATTTCAATCTCAAAAAGTATGACTTATTATAGGGAGTGTTGTTCAAAACTTGCAATTGATCGGAAATCGATTGCAAATCGGTTGCAAATTGTAACGCGCATTTTCATTCGTGTGTGATATGCGCTCTTAACTACATGTGCATGAAACAATGATTTTGATTGGCACGTTCCAATCAATTGCAGCTTTTGAACAACACCCCCTTAATAACTATGAGCATAGCAGACAAGGAATGAGGAGATGCCAACCGTTCAGAATTATGCAGGAGGAGAAATTAAAATGTGAATAATGAAACAGCTGAACTAAAGTGAGAGGAAACATGACTATGATAATCATGTTCTGAACCACTCGCCTATAATTCAAACTTTGAATTCATTTGCACCTCATGCATATTTCGGAACAGCTCGCATATCCGGGAAATTCTTGTATAACATAAGCAACTATAAACAATATAATGTTGAAAAATGGAAGTACCTCATTTTTTAACTTAAAATCATATTAAATTCATATATGAAAGGAAATGGAACAGTAATTTTTGGATGCTACCATCAAAACAGAAAATTAATATACTTCTATAAAGCCAAACATTGTATTGCACAATGCAAAATGTAGGATATAACTTTCTGCTCGTATATTAATTCTTTTGTATGGCCACACCTCCAAATGAAATATTAATTTTTTATTACTCAGATGTCATTTTTTACTTCCATGAATTATCACATTGTAATTATAACATCAAATGTAGGATTAAATTTTTACATGTGATATTGCATATTTATTTTAAAGACAAGAAAATAATATTTTTGTTAATTTGATCTTGCAGTAATCGTAAAGTTCCTCCCCAGACGTTGGCACCCCCAGAGCCTCCACAGAGGGACTATAGAACAGGTAATAAGAGTGAAACGGGGCAAACAAGGACACCGAGGTAAACAGGGACAGAACTAACTGAAAATCCTTCCTTAATAAAAGATTCCTTTTGTGTGAGGTGGATCACTCTATGGTCAGAATTCACAAAGTGGTTTATTTTAGCTCATGGTCTCAACCTGGTTTAAACCCTGGCGATGGCAAAATTACATGTTACATGCCTATCTGGCAATCCATCATGCGCATTTATGTTTGGAAGTTCTCGGTTTAAGCCTGGTAACAAAATAAACCACTTTTATGAACTCCTGGCCATAGATTTTGTTTTGGAATGCACTTTTCAAGCTGTTTCTTTTTTTCCAAAGAAAATATGATATGTGCATATTCTGGCAAACCTTTTAAATTTTGTTCATGTTCACCCAAATGTTCCTGTTTGCCCCTTTTTTATGGTATATCTATCAGATAGCTTTCAAAGGGAAATTCAGTCCCTAACCATTAGTGTGATGCTAGGACATTAAGAAATAGTGAATAAGCTATGACAATTTCATTTTTTTTCCTCACATGATTTAAAACTGTTCACCTTTTCAGTAATTTATGGGACCATTTAGTCAGCATCTTGTTCAATATATGTGTTGTCATATAATGTAATTCTCCATTTATTTTGTGTAAAATTCAGGGTTTCTCCCTTTTCTGCTGTCAACGGGCAGGAAAGAGATGGAGATAGAGCTGAATTTTTGCTGGTATTCCATATCATAACTTTATTTGACAACCATATTAATTGTATACCACATCAATTGTAAAACTTCAGAGAAGATTCAGTTATGATTGACATTAAAGATCTCTTGAAATCAAGTACAATTATTGCTATCAAATTCATTACTGTCTCCAGGAAGTGAGTGTATGTAGTATCAAAACAACTTCAGGGACTTTTAATTTCACAAGTATCATCTCATGATGTGAAAAGAAAACTATTTATTCAGATTTCCATCAAATACAATTTGAGAGGGATGTGGTTGCGGACTATTATTTCTTTGTATTTGAATTTAACACAAACAATAAATAAACACCACCTCCTTGATAGTAGCAAAACCTTCTAATGGCGGGATGTCAAATTGGCAACTCCGTTATGTGTGGGTGAGAACACATGAAATGGAAAAAAAATTGTTACTTTTCAAAAGGCACTAGGGTTTTTTTTTTGAATGAAAATGGGGAGGAGAATGAGCTAATTCTCTTTTAATAGTACATTTCCAAGTGCTGTTTCTGTTATGTTTTGAATGATTTGATGATATTCCTTCAAACTGGGAGTTTTTATCATCTTTTTCTTCTTCAGAAATTTGTCTTTTCCGAAAGTATGAAGTACTCACAAAATGGACCATGCCAAGAACAATTTCTGTTTGAGCATTTACGCTGTTACTCCTAACATAATTGCATGACAAAGAGCTGAAAATTTTACCCATTACACATAATATAATCACATAACAAAAAGTAATTTCAAATAAAATCTCACTCTTTTTGACTGATTACAGTCATATCTTTTCATTGTACATTCTCTTCATACTAGTTAACTTAATAGATCTGATTGTTTCATAAATGCAATTAGCGCAATTAGCATGAACTCAAACCAATTTGTTGAAGGACACATAGTACTCCTGTTTAAGAGGAAATTGTGAGCATCCACCTCTATCAATTAAGAGGTGCACGTGAAAATAAATGTGTGCTCTCTTCCTAATTCACACATGGAAAGTAACACGAGTATTATTTGACCTTCTTATCACAGCATGGTGGATAGACTTACTTGATACTTCATATGAATTGAAGTTTATATCAAAATAAAATACCTTGATTTTGCCAAAATTGTATTTTTCAGGAGATGTAGGTGTGATAACATTTATCCAAATTATAAAATCTATTTTCATGCATATGAATATGAAATGAAATTTACCCCTAGAATAAAAGCTTAAATGTAAATTTCATTGAATGTCTTAGCTAAAAGTATTTAAAACTGACATGATAAGACATCTTGGGCTGCAATTCTTGACCACCCTTAGAACTTATTCAAGGTTTTAAGTGTATATGAAAGCGACCCTATATATCACCCTAATTACAGGAAGAGGTTTTAGACGTTGATCTAGTCTGATTGGCGTCCAAAGCTGGATTGGGGATGGATTTAATCATCATAAGAGTTGTTATTCATGTCCATTTGATGCGACTCTGGTTGATAATATAAGACTCTAATGGTGACATTGTATGAAGGGGTATTATTCAATTCAAATGCGTTTATTCAATTTTGTTAGAATACAACACATAAACAAAATAAGTACAATAAAATACATATAAACAATCAACAAGACAATTACATGACACCTTTTTTTTCCTTACAAATTCCAAGCACATAAGATCCATCTTAAACCAACTGAAATCAGGTGATCCCTTCACAAAGTCTATTGGAAATGGAATTACAGAATTCAGTAGTCAATGTGTTATTTTTCTCATCTTTGATACTCTATAAAATTGAATTAGCTATTACTGTAGTGTGAATCAAAGAAACGACGTTTGTGTTGTGTTACAAAATAACAAGTAATTAAGCGTAGCCCTTTGTTAGCTTGTGTAACTCATAAAAAATGTTGCATGAAGTTTGTTTTCAGAAGATAAAGAGAGCGCCCAATTCAATAACAAAGCCATTAATACTAAAAACACTTTTATCCAATAAAGTTTCATCTCCATTCTCTGTTTTTCTCATTTTATTTTATGTTATCTTTCATTTTTTTTACATTAAGATGATTGTCATCACGGGCAAGGTGAGAAGTCCTTTTTTATTTTTTGCCTCTTTATGTTTCCATTTTCCCCATATTCATCTTGTCACCTCCACCAGTATTTTTCAATAGATGCAATGATACTGAATGGTTTGTCCCCACCTATTGTAATAAGAGATGTTGTCTTATTTCACTTATCTTTTCCTATTCTAGAGCAGATTATTTTATGACGGTTGTCGCTCCCCAACCTTCCAAAAATGATATTTTACCAAATATGAGTAGTATTTCCTTTTTTTAACCTGTTTAAGAAAAAGTCAGAAAGCCGAAATTTATGTAATATAATGATGTACATAAAAGAATGGGCTTGTCTGTGAGATCTGTATCAGAACATCTCTCTGTTGACACTTGCCAATATTGATTCATGCATGCTTATCCACAAATTTATATTTGACATCCTGTAAACTTAATGCTTTACAGAATTTCTGATTTCTAGCCTCAGTGTATTACTTAATGAAAAAAATAAATGAATTATTTTACTTTAGTCTTCATTTCACTATTCATTTCTCAAAATTTCATTAATTTGAAGATGTTTTGTTCATATATGATGGTTTATATACATAACTTTGTCAATATATCAATCTGATATCATTGCTTTCAGTATATTTCCAAACTAAAATGAACATACCATTCCCTACCCGATCCATGCATCATATACTGTATTCATTTTCATCTCTAACTCTAATCTCTTTTATCTCATATTGTTCCTGTAACTGTAATCTCATTTATCTCATATTGTCATAGTAATACGCTGGCCACCTAAAAGTTTCACATAAGTAAGGTTCACACTGAGAGCCCAACCCTTACGGTTTCAAAACTATGACAGTCCTACAGAAGCTTATACATGCAGTGCAGAGATGAGTTATTCAACCTGCCTTGGCACCTTGTTTAAAAGAGAGTGCGAGAAGGCAATTTGTAAGTTGAGAAGGCGAGAAGGCTACTTGTACAGACTCACCTTTTTGCTGCATGTATAAGCTACTGTAAGAGTGTCATAGATTCTGAAACCATAAGGTTTTGTCTCTCATTGTGAACCTATCAACTTTCAATAGGTCTCACATCAATTAATCCTCCATGTTTATATATAACTCACAGGAGAGTGTGGTTATATAACAAAACTTGTAATACCATCATTAACCTTTGAAATATGTAAAACTAACTCATTATTTGAGTTCATTATTGATGAATTTGGCATTAAAATATGGTATATTCTTCTCAGGCTTTCTCTTTTATCCTGGGTTGTGTTTCATGAAGCTACTTATAGAGGTATGCACAACTCTGCATTTGACCAGTGACCCTTTCTCCAGTGCTAACCCTGTGACTTATTAGCCATTGAGTACAGGAAAGGGTCAACTGTAATTGTGTATACCTCTACAAACACATTTAAGAAACATAACCAGGTATATCAGGAAATTGATCATTTCAAGTGTGAATAATTAGGTGCTAATTCTGTTGCAGAATTATGTTCTTGAAGGTGTTTAACATGCATTGCCAATCTGATAGAATTCTTCCTTTAATATTTAAAGTAGGAGTTGAAGAAGACACATATGAGGTATTTCATGAAGGTAAGGGTTGAGAACCCCCCCCCCCCCTCATAGCACTGCATCCATGCTTGTTTAGAGGTACCGGTAGATAGTGAACCCCCCCCCCCCTTCCCTATGGTAATGCTTGCAAGTCTGTGAGTCTGCAGACAAGACCCAATGGAGGCAGCTAAGATGTTGTTAGCATTGGCCCTGGAATTATACTTACACCAATTAACACCTTTGGTGACAAGCTTTTTTAGTCCAATAGCTTCCTATGTTTTATAAAAATTTGTCTTTAATTTTAAGAATGATTGTGTAAAACACAACTCAGAGTGGGGAGCAAAGCACAAAGTAGATGAATACAAAAAGAAATTGTTAAGGACCCCCTTCACACGCAGTTTGATGTCAAGAAATAAACTACCTTTATTAGGCCTGTGTTTGCTCACTTCTATCTTGCAACACGTATGTGTAGTTTCGCGGCGCCATTATACCTACTGTTTGATATATACCAAGCACCGTAGCACAACACTCTGTAGCCTATTTTCCATTTGTGACAAATTCCGCACCTTGTACATGTATTAGTCTTATTTCAGATACTTCAGCAGCATGGAGTAAACAAAAATTAGATCCTCTCATAAAAAAATGTGCATTACCTGATAGCTGTTATGTAGGGATATGTACTGTAGAGGTTCCCCCTTTCCTGTGCAATTACCCTCCCACGAACTTCAAAGTTGCCGATGATTGCTGAATATTTATAAGATTGTCTCACTCATTGTACATTTAGCGATTGAATTAATTAGTTGGAAAAGTTTTCTTCAAGTGTTATGTCTTGTCAGAAAGCATTTGGTTCAGTTTTTCTTCACCCTCTAGTCTATTGTGCATTCTATAATGGTTTATGATATGTGTTTTCCATGCCCTGCATGCTCATAACAAAAATAGGACATTTCTTTCAGAAAGATAAGGCCTCGGGAGAGGATGAAAACTAGCTGCAAATTCAAACGTTTTCTAGAAGCTTAAAATTTAAATCTTTGAGAAATTTCATGTTTCATGAGCGACATCATCAATGTTGACAGGAAGAAACCATTTGATCATCAAACCGCGTCCAAAATAATGTTACTTGCTGATTTTGATTTCCCCTTCAAGAATAGTTTAGCTTCAATATCAACAGGAAAGCGTTCATTCCATTCACAGAATAGTTCAGCAATCAATAGATTATTTTACACTATCAGTCTCAAAATTATGATTTGATGCCTGCTTGTCTTCATTTAGATCATCCAAAATACTAGTGTAGGAAAATAAGCTTTACTATATGTCACTGCTAATGATTGTGAGCTGGCTATTGCCCAAAATCCTTGTTTAAGCCCTGGTCACATAGGACCCCGGAAGCAACACGATTCACCCCAACTCGTTGTTCTGAGGCAGTTAACTGTGAACAAAGAGTCGGCGTGAACCGTGTTGCTACCGGGGTCCTATGTGACTGGGGCTGTAGACAACATTCTGGTTCCAGTTGCTTTTACACATTTTGTTCAACATAGGGTAGAGGTTCACTGCTCAAAAAGTGGTGTTTGCTGTCAAGGTGCAGGAGGGGGAGGGGGAGAGGGAGGGGGTAGAGGATATCTGGTGAGCCCTAGATTCTTTCTAGGTTCAGGGCTTTGTAAAAGTTTCATATACATGTCATTTGAATACTGTTGCAGCTAATTTTCATGAGTATGTATGCCTTGAAATGAAATAGTTAATGAAGAAATAATTGTACTGCAAAATGGAATCAAAAGGAAATGGCTCGATTGCTGTTGGATGCATTCTTATTGATAACGTTTACATTAAAATGAAGCATTGCGTTTTAAGTACTAGTTCTTAATCAATGAAACTAGTTATGCAGACTACATCCCTCAGCATGGGAGCATAGTAAAATCACTGCACTAAATTTATGGGATAAAGCAAAATGAGGCAAAAATGATTGTTTTTGTCACAAATATTTTTCTTGCATACTTGCGTAGCCATTATTCTTAATTCATAAGATATTGAAATGCATTTCTTTTGTTATGATTTTCTTTGTATCATTATGTATGCTTTGTTGATAAAAACGTATAATTGTTCCCGCTAAAGCACATGCTATAGATTTAACTGAGGGAGCTATTCATGGGTAATTCTAGTTTGGTTGCACTCTGTATGCTATTTTTTCATTTTGTCTGAAAATGTTTTAATATTCCATGATTGCTTACAGATCTGTACATCGTAACATGAAAAACATGTCTAGTATATACGTTGGTTACGAAGGGACCAATACTCACTGTTGCTCAAGGCACCTCTTTTTGTATAGTAATGATAATGAAATATGTTTCTTCTTGTATACATAATAACAAATCCAACCTTATGTAGACTTGCCACCAGCATAAGAACCCCTTCCCCACCAAAAAAAAGTATCATGCGCTCTTTTTCATCTCTAAGCAGGCAATATTTATACATTTCCATGGAAATGAAAGTGCATCCACTCTTTTGTGGTGTGGTACGATCTAGCATTGTTTGTTTCTCTAACAGATGAAGTATTATAATTTATTATAAATTATTTGTTTTGCTATTTTCACTATCTCTTTAACCAACGTGTATGTAAAATAAATGTATATCTTACAGGCTAAGCTAAACAGGGTAGTAAATTGAAAAAGGTAATGAATAGAAAGCAATCTGAGTAGTGAGAGATATAAGTTGTTCACATTTTCTAGTCGAATGAATGACTGCCTGTTTAACCTGTGAGTATTGCTACTTCTCCCCAGATCAATGTGCAGAAAACATAGAAGAAGACTTTGAGTCAGGTGAGATCTGATATATCAGGCAATCAACAGCAAAACTGTTCGCTCAAAAATCTGCATGAAATTTTGCACAATTTAATCTCGTTCTATGCTATGGGTTAAAAGCTATTGGCCTCATGAGTTGGGCTGAGAATGTAATACATAATTGAAAAATATTGATTTATATGGCGCGAAATCTAGTTTTAAAAAGTGCTCAAGGCGCAGCTAGGGCCGAAGATTGTTGAAAAGGATTTTGCAAAGGCTAGAAAAAAAATCATAGCATTTCATGCTTAAAAGTTTTATTATTTTGCTCTTTTAGGTAGCCTGTCTTTCTATCGATGCACTTAAAAATAAACCGTATAAGTATGAAGTTGGCAATGCTAGGAAGGGTTTTATAAGGTTTACTCTGGGTTTTCTTTCAGTGGGCTTGTTTCCCCCATCCAATTACATATTCAATTGAAACTCTAAAAAGGAAAAAAAAAAAGGAAAAGGCATTTCTTGTGATGCTATGATTTAACACCTTTTTTTAAAACTGTAATTCAAGATAAAGATATAGAAATTGAAAATATTGTAATCTTTTCAATTGCATAAGTCAAATCATGAGTATTATTTTTGAGCTGGCATGCATATCCTATTGCACAAAAGCTACTAACTCCTGTCATAACAACAAGTGATTGCCACTTTAAGAAAATATACTTTTAAAGGCATATTTCTTTCATTATCATACTATTAGGCTTTGTGAAGGGTTGATTGAGAGTCTTATTTGATTTTTTTTTTTGGGGGGGGGGATGAGGAGGGGTTCCCTTTCTTTATTTGTCACGTTCATAGTGAGAATTATAAGTCTGAAATCAACTGAAGATGTGAACGTAGTGCTAGGTTAATACTTGCATTGGGAACAAGTTGGCAATAGAAATATGAGCATCTGAGGGGATGTTGTTTAATAGTTGCAAGTTGATCGCAAATGAACCGCAAATCAGTTGCAAATTGTAACGTGTATTTTCATTTGTGTATGATACGCTCTTCTAGCAAGATGCGCATGAAATAATGATTTTGATTGGCGCATTCCCACCAACTGCAACTTGCGGTCAGTTGCAACTATTGAACAAAACCCCCTTAGTCTGTTGCTGTTTTAAAAACATTATTGAAAGCTCACTTATTTTTGGAAGGTTTTCAGTAATATTTTGTACCTACATGTATCAGTAAATGCATTATCTTAGTAAAAAATATTTACATACCCTGACAGTGCAGTGTAGTATATCCATACAGTGACTGCACTTTATAAATTATGTAATTCCTATTATACTGAAAATAGGTGCTGCGGAAAAAATGCAAACGTTGCCAACAGCAAATAAATTTTAGAATTGGTTTGAAAGAGGTTCATCGTGGTGAAGAATAATTGAGGAGAGTTGATCAGTTGTCTCACGATGTGCAAACGTAGAACGTTAGCATAGTAACGTTTCGGCTGCTGAAAACGTCACTTTACTAACATTCTACGTTTGTACATTGTGAGACAACTAATCAACTCTCTTCAATTAATTTTAGAATTGTTTAACTGGTCACAGTCATTTGTATATAAGCATCAATTTGCACAATATTTATTTGAAAAAATTAAGGATATCCTAAGGTTGCAGCCATCATCAATATATTGAGTTTAAGGGTACCCAAATGCTATATCTGTGTCCACATACTTCTTTCACCGTTATAAAAAGAAATAATTTATGTATTTTTGCAAAGTTTCTTTTGTTTCCTTACTCAATTATTTCTATGATTTTTGCTATGATTTTTTTACATTTAAAAAAATTCAAAATCGGTTTTAGTTCAAAGTACCTGCAAATAAAAAAAGCATTTTACTCAATCATCATGAAATAATGGGATTTGTCCATTCCTGGCGATGTTTCACCAAGATAAGAAAGACTTGAAGATCGACTGGTAGCCCGTAATTATTCATAGTAAGAACTGATATCAGTTGATCGTAAAATCGTTCTTAAAGTCGTTCTTATTTTGGTGAAACACCGTCCTGGACTCACCCTCAACTTTCTTGCTTTACTCTGTTCTATTACACACCTGTCATTTGTATGACCCACCATATCGCCCCAGGAAAGGTGGGTCATTTTGGGGTATTTTAAATCAAATAAGTGCTGTGGTATGCAACATTCATTATGAGCATCACTACGCAACCCGTTTGGTACATTAATTTTGGTATTTTGCCTTTATGCATCAGTATCTGCAGCCTTTTATAACCAGGGAGGTGTTTCACCAAGATAAGAAAGACTTTACGCACGACTTTACGTTCGACTGGTATCCCTGCTTGCACGTAATCATTCATTATATTACACGCATTCATTGGGGAAACACGTACCTCCCTGAAAACCTAAATGATGGGTCATGTGGCACATGTAAATCTGATGAAGATGTCAAACATTTCCACAGAACACGATCCTATAAACTAATTTCCGAAATAAAGCGGGTCATTGACGATAGAGCTTTACGCTGTGTATTGAACTGTGCAGACACAATCACAAGCCGGTTCTGATTAGAATAGCATTACAAAGGAGCATTGAACAGGTGGGTTTACTAATAGATGCAAATTTTATGCATACCTTTAACACAAAGGTTGTTCTTGACAACCGGAAAGCTTGCCCGAGGCTTGCCCGACATAGCAACAAGTAATGTATGCAAACTGGATTCCAATTATTGTAGTCTTATTGTTATCAACTGGTCTATGGAATACCATGTAACTACGTTAAACGCACATAAATTTGAATATATAATTAAACCCGCCTATTGGCATTCGACTTATGGAAATAGTGTGTATCGCATTCCAGATGATTGACAAGACGCAGCAATGTGCATCATGGCATAAAAGAAGATGCAACCTATGCTAAACAAGTAACTCATCATTCCTGGAGTAGGTACCTGTATATGGTGGGTCATACATGTTCCATGGTTATCCTCCTGACTATTTCAGATTCTAAGTGATTTTGGGGAATGCAATATCCCGATCGCGGCTGTTTTTCTCTTTATTGCTGTCAGTCTGAAAGAGGGCGGGAACCAGAGGATGAATTCCAACCTGGCATTCTCGGGTTCTATGGAAATGTATGATCACGCCATCTATTGGTCGTGCTCACTAATTGGGAAAGCCTACATGGGATGCAGAGAAATTAAAAAACTCTTCATAATCTGAACTAACCGCTGACAGATGTAGGCACATGTGTTTGTCATGGTTGAGCAAAATCCGACTAATGTTAGATACGTGACTCACTATTACAGGGGATCATAAATGATGGTGTATTATTAGACAAACACCTGAACGGCATCTACCTGACCTGTATAGTAATGACCCTAATATTTACCTGAAGAGGAAGTATATAATCAGCCGAGCTTCGGATGAAAACCACTTCCGCTCATCTCGGGTCAGATTTTGATGCATTTCTTAAGCCCCTGTCACATTGGGCCCGGAAGCAACAAGATTCAACACAACTCTTTGTTCGGAGGCAGTAAACTGTGAATTAACAGAAAGTCATGTTGAATCGTCTTGCTTCCGGGCCTCTATGTGACTGGGGCCGTACACCAAACATCTATTTTTTCTATCCACTGTCCATTGCCTATAGATCTTGATATGTTTACGACAATTGAAATTACCCTTCACCTTTTGCGATAGTTTGAATAATATACCTGTGACTCTATGACCATAAAGGTTTTACCCTGGCTTGCTCTATGCCCTGTTTATCACCCAACTAGCCCATGTGCAGAATTGCCAACCATTCTGGAATGAAAATGTGAGTAATTCAACGGCTGAATGAAAGTGAGAGCAAACGTGACAAGGAAAGCCCTGAATACGTATACATTAAAACACATCATACACATTTTTGAGAGGTTGGCATCTCTGCATATATGTATGCTTCCCGTAACTAAGCCTTACCCTGACCCATAAATGTAACAATATCATAGTAAGCTTTAAATTACAGCAATATGTATTTTTAGTGATGCATGAATCAGCTTATAAAAAACCTTAAAACAATTTTAGCTATTATTATTTGCAAAGCACATGGATGAGATGTATTGTATAAACCAACTCTCACAAAATATTCAGCTGCGCCAATGTAGATTCCAATACACAAAGATAATTGTCAACCCCCATCTTGAGCGGCCCCTTGCTTGCTCTCGCTCTCTCTCTCGCTCTCTCTCCCGATCTGTGGGATCCATGTTATCGGTAGGTCAATAAATGTACACTTTCTTATCAAGTCACATCCTGCGTTCATTTGTACTTTATTCAACATTGGTGCTGGAAAATCATGAATTATTAAATAGAGAGGTTACTCATGGGTTCTTCTAATCTATTGGTGATTTGTCTTCCAATAATTGGATCCAGCTGACAAATATGATTTATCCTGGTCATGGTTTGAGGGCTGATTGCATAAGGTTCATTATCTGTCGTTCGAGATAATATGTGAGGAATACTTCATCGATACTTTTCTATAAATAGTTTCTAAAGCCAACGATGCCCCTTGTGAGTATTACTCATGATAAATACCCCCAAGACAATATTATGGACATGAACTAATTATATTATTGTCAATATATTGTTTAGCAGTGACCTACTTTATTTGAGTTCATGACTAGCCTCTGTCTTGTAAAGAATAATTCCAGCAGCATATATCTGTTGATTAATGATGAAGTCAAGAATTTTTTTTTCCAGTGCCGCTAAATGTTTCCTTTTTCAGAAGTGATTGTTATTCTTTTCAATTGTTTAACAATGTACACCTCAGCAATAATGGGTATTTTCCAAATTTTAATTAGAATCCTTGTGCTGGCGGAGATGATATTATTAGAGTAATGAATGACTTAAGGGCACCATACGTATGAATAGCCAGATAGATATGATGAGCCAGAAATGGTCAACAGTCAATCAATATATACATCAATCAATCCAATCTTTATTTCGTTAGCACATCCTAACTGTAGTTGTTCAGATTTTCCCCAGAATTTCTACAAAACATTATATTTTGATAAAGATATGCCCCAATTTTTGTTTAACCCAATTTTGAAATTTTTACACCACAGAGCTTTAATCTAAAAAAGTATCTACTTGTTTAAGCATTGAATTGAAGCAAAATATTTTGCATAAAAACGTTAGGCAAACTTTTTACTTGTTTTCTTGAAGATTGATCTTTAACTTTATTGATATTATTATTAGTTTGATGATCATTCATGTAGGAATTTAACCTGATATTCTAATGGGCAATGCAGTGTTCAAGACATTGTGTTTTTATAATATATGTTGCTAATAACTTGTCTTCCTCCCTTCTCTTGAATGTTCTGTTTTGCAGATAATGAAGAGGACATAGATACATTTACAGATGATGAAATAGATGTAAGTAGACTCGTTTTGTGTTTGAACTAATCTCTTGTCATTATGTTTTACCAATGCTCTTTTCTGTTCTCATAAGTCAATATTCACTTTTTCCCAAAGCCCTTTTTACCAAATGATTTCGTAACAAATTCAGTCTTTGACTTAGGTTACCTTTTTTAAAGGTTTCATTTTGATATAAACCCTCGAATTGGTGTGAAGTTCGGGATATTGCATTACATTGCATTGAATTGATTAAGAAATTGTAGGCCCCATGATTCAATTCTTGCCTAAAAATAGATGATTGTTATTTGATTTTGGTGACTAATAGTTATGAATAATATATACTTTCAAATCACTGTTGTTTTTCTCTTTTACATTAAGAATTTTGACGTACCACTTATTTATGAGATCAAGAAATTTCTTTGATGAATCATTATGTTATGCTCATTGTCAACATTATTCAAGTGGGGCTTATACATATTATCACTTCAGGCACATCCATAATATGATGTCGCTAAATGTTTAACACAGTACATTTCAACAAGAATGTATTAGCTACCCATGTACTCTTAGAGAGAGTGGAGCAAAATGTGGAGTAATTAATTAGTGTCAGGAGTGGGATTCTAACCCTGAGCCTTGAATGTCTCAGCTTGATTACTTAACCCCTAGACCACAACACCTGCATACTATATCAGAACGACCAGGGACTCTATAGTTGAACAGGAACCAAACTTACGGGGTGTTGCTCAAAAGTTGCAATTGATCGCAAGTTACAGTTGATCGGAATGCGCCAATCAAAATCACTGTTTCATGCGCGTCTTGTGAGATGTGCATACCGTGCGCGAATGAAAATGCGCGTTACAATTTGCAAAGTTGCAGTTGATTTGCAGTTGATTTTGAGCAACACCCCCTAAGATGGTTAAAAACTGTTTAAGTAGGTGTATAACTCTATGGACCTTGCTATAGGGTAGACCTTTCAATCCATTGGATAAATAAACTAAGACCAAAAGCAAAAATGATAAATTAGTTTCAACAAATTTCTTTACATTGCTCCTTGATCAGTCTGGTGTCCTATTCACCCTGTTATACGAAGATACTGTATAAGCTTTCGTGAAATGCGATTCGTATATGTAGAAATAATGGAAAACATGAAGGTAACAATATGCCATTGTGTCTAACAGGTCTGAAATTGCAAAAATAGGATATTGGTTTATACAGTACTGCAGTATCTCACATTTGTTAGTATTATCTTGGGGCAAATCACCCAACAAAACTAGAATGGCACAAAAAATATCTCTTCGATTATCTACTGTTGATCAATTTGTCTTTTCTTTCAGAGTGATAATGGAGAGTACTTGGAGCCTACAGATGAGAGAGGTCCTCCACAGCTTCCTTCTAGACCTGGTCAACATCTTAATGGTTAGTATAAAGACCTTTAACCCTTAGAGAAGACCTGCTTCTCCAGACGCAAACAAGTCTGTGATGACGTCCTTTGACAGAGATTGGCTTTTCAGCTTCACAATTTTACTTTATCTGAGCTAAAAGGGGATTTTCCTTAATACAGTTTCTTAAAAACAATAAAATGACTTGGGATGTGTTTCATAATGCTGTTTGTATATCTACGCATGATTCTATGAACGACTGGTGATCCTTTCTTACACTCAACAATAGCATGTGCCTCTGTGTTGGCACCTGAATAAGGGTCACCAGTCATTTTTACAGTTTATGTACCCCTGTGAAGAGCTTATGAAAGAGGACCTGGGTAAGATATAATCAGCATTGAAAATAGAGGATGCAACAAATCCCTGTTAGGCCCTGGTCACATAGGGCCCCGGAAGCAACACGATTCAAAGCGACTCTTTGTTCGGAGACAGTTAACCGAGTTTACAAAGAGTCGTGTTGAATCGTGTTGCTTCTGGGGTCCTATGTGACTTGGGCATTACCAGAGACATCAGCTGCATCTCATTGGAAGCAGCCATGGAGGGAGTGTACACTCGACTTGCCACCAAAGGGTTAAAACATTGTTGCCTTGGTGTAACCCGATCCTTTGCATTCATGAGCCTCGATTCACTGAAGGTGGAGCGAGATGCGTTATTTTTTCACTTTTGCTCTCAAGGGAAAGAATTTTGTTTGTCAGGATTTGGATCATTAAAGTATTTAAAAAACTCTAATGAAAGGTCACCCAGGTTCTTAAATAAGTACCTGGTAGGATATGAAGATTGTCCTCACCACTGTTACTTAGGCTTACATTGTGGAAGCTCCCCAGGGAGCTAGCAAAATGCACAATGTGCGGTTGATATTGTCATATATCCCTTGACCAGGATGACAATATTGTTAAGAGTGCTTTGAGTTGTATGGGAAATGTGCCAGATAAAAAATAGTATTATTATTATTGATATAAGAAAAAAAATCCTGACCTACATGCCCTATATTTCATGGATCTTTTATTCCAATGCAACAATTTTTAGGACCTTTCTTGTTTCTAATTCTCTAAAAATCCAATTATAGATTTTGAATGCAAATAACGTAGTACAACTGAGAAAATGGGAAAAGATCACTTAAGAACTAGGTTTGGAAAATTGTTGACAACCTCAAAAAAGCTATGCTATTTGAAATGTATATTTGTAGTATATATATCAGTTGGGGAGTGCTAATTTATGTGCACAAAAACATCTGTATTAGATTTCCTTTTTATTATAAATTATGATGACAGAAATACCACTCAGGTATATAATTTCTTACAAACAAGAAATGGCTTTCATTCCATCCTGGGGCTTTGATAGTGAATGGTACTTGAACAGATTTATATCAAGCATAATGATGATAGTTTTTTGTAATAGAGTATCTCTGATCTTCTACTCAAAAACCTATATTTTGTAAAACAAGTAACAGGCAGGATATGGGAGGGAACGATTAATTTCAATGTTACAGTGATAAATAACTGATTTTAGTTTATTAAGCCTTAAATTATTTCCTCTCTACTTGAAGCCAGCCCTGTATATCATTAGAATAATTCAGAATTTAATTAATGAATATGACAAAAGCCCACTGAATTTTCCTTTTTACACAGTGTTGATGTTATTAAAATATCACTTGATATGCTGATATAATGCGCTTTGCACAGGGACGTCTACCTCTGTGTAAACTGTGAATCCACATCTACAAAATTGGCTGTCGTGAACCTTGTTAAGTTTGGAATTTTTATAACTCATCGTATGTGAGAAAACATGGATCAGTCAAATACACCATATCGGCGAATGTCTTTGTCGCAATTAAAGGACTCTCAAAGTGAAAGAAATGTCTCTATCTTTGGAAAGCAAAGGAATGATCTGAAAAATCCTGCAAAGGAAGGGGAAAATGTTTACCATGTTAGAGAGCGAGATGACAACACAGTGTCACTTTCGTCGTCCATGGATACTTATCATAATTTCTCTGTTTGGCATCATTGGCCCAGCAACGAACAACTTCATAGAAGAGGCCCATGTAAATATCAATTATGTAGATGATGCTTTTATTACTAAATTTTATGAAATATTGTGAGACGATAAGCATCTTAAATAGGTTAGCATATTTAGCTATGCAGAGGCATGTATGAAAACTAAGTATATAGCAAAAGTCAGTTTCCTGAAGCAGTGTTTCCGCAAGGTGCGTGTGTTGCCTCAAGTGATGACAATCGCAAGAATTTCTTTAAAGCTTGTCATGCAGCTCGGGATTCCTCTGCCAAATTTCTCAACATATTAACATATTAGTGGTTTGCTTTATTCACGTTTTGAAAAATTATTGGTTACAAGTCTATAGGCATTATTAGTGGAAATCTTAGTAGATTTGTGGTCGTGAAATTTGGGAAAACAAAACCCCAGTGAAAATTTCAGCTTTTACGCTATATTCCTTTGCTTTTTCTTGCAATGAATTCATGTCTTTTTGTTGGTTGTGACTTTTCAGATTGAATGGACCACTTTGTAAATGCAATTTACTTTCATTTTGAAAATCATTGTTCTGTAAAAGTGCGCTGTGATCAGTTTTTTGTGAGAGAGCTTTATAAGAATCAATTATTATCATTATTATTATTAATGCTCATTTTGCTAAGTTCTTTGGCTTTCATAAGATTTGTTAGAATGTGGAAGGTATTCTATAAGATTTGTAATGTGTTCTGTTAATCATGCTACACAATTATCAAGGGCTTGATTTACCAGAAATTCCGGGTGGTGTTTTAACCAAGATAAGAACAAATTTAAGAACAACTGGTATCTGTACTTGCTCTCAATGACCCATGATATTGTGTATATTCAGCGCAAGAACTGATTCCACTTGTTCTTAAAATAATTCTTAAAGTCATTTGTAAATCAGTGAAAAATGGCCCAGGTGTAGTATTATAGTACTGTACATAACACTTCTTTTGATACATCTGATGTGCATTTGGAAGGGAACATTTCAGAATTCTGGGAAAGATAAAGAAGGAAGTGATCATGTAAATCTAGATTCTTGTTTAATCATTTCAATGACATTAGTCTCAGATATCATGTTTTGACGTTAAACCTTGTAGTCAATTGTCGGTGGAAGTGGATAAAACCTAACAAAAGATGTCATTAAGATGTTTTAGGAAGAAATGTGTCTGCTCATTTTAGTCTACTGTGCTTTAGCTTGAATAAGAAAACCAAATTTTTGGAAATCTGACCTTTGAGTTTGTAGTTCTCTTCAAATAATCCTATTTTCATGCTTTTCATCAGAGATTTAGTGACTGTCCTGCAAAGAACAAGCATATGACTCTAAAAAGTTAGTAGAATTCAGAGTTTTCAGACCATACATTCTTTTTCCTTGAAACAATTTGAATTGGAGGACTTAGCTAGTCAGATGGCAGGTAAGTAATGCATGAGGATTGATTGAGCTCAAGAGCTTTTTTTTTTTTTTACAAATTGCAAGAAAAATATTTGAATAGAAAATCTTGAATCATGGAAAGTGAAAAGTAAATTATGTTTGATCGTTGCATTCTTGTTATTTGTTTCTGATTTATAGCAGTTGATTCTGTATTTATCAATCTTATGTCTTCTTTATGTTGAATATTGGATGACATTTTTAATCAAACTTATTTCTTTTTCAATATTTTTCTTATATCTTCCAATAGCATCCTGGGGCCATTCACAAGCGCCAACACTTAGTGAATTGGTGAGTTGATATATGAATATCTAATTCCAAAGCTCTAAAATGAGTTCTCTGTTTTTAAATCAATGTACCGCAGGTTGTCTACATATAATTGTGCTTATTTGATGTCTACATAGTTTTATCAATTGAATGATTTTCGTGTTTGGTAGATAATAAATGAAATAATCACTAACACTGATTGACAGTGCTTTACTCAGATGATTTTTTTTCATAGCATTTCGATAAAGCACTGTCAATCAATATTCATGCATGTTGGGATAAGGCAAAAATTATTTAAATTTCTTATTTTTACTTATAAACATAGAAATATCTTGTATACCGAGCTTATGATAGACAAATTGACAGAAGCTATTTATTTTTTTAGTTTTTAGCAGCTCATCTCTCTGCAATTGAACATTTTTATTTTTAAAGTTTGGTAAAATGTGTTTTTAGTGTAAATCAGTTGTTCAATATTGTGCACATAATCATTCTCTTTTTTTGTGTGAAAACCAGAGATTATTTTCAATTATTTTTCTAAACCTTGCGTGATCCTGCCAACCTCGTCTTTGCCCTAGAAAAGGATTTTAGCAGAGCGTGTTTAGTCATACACAATAGACTTTGATGATTGAGTCATATGTTATAATCAAGGTAAACCAATGGAGCACAAATAGCAGTATGAAGTGAATTGACATTTATTTATCTATTTGTTTATTAGTCGTTTTATCTAAACAGGGTGGCCCTTTTAGTTAATAGAAATACTGCTTGACCAAGGGGCCTTGTATCACAATAATTTTTTTGATTACTAAAACTTGACAATCTTGATATTTTTAAACTGCTGACAACTTTGCTATTTTCACCCATTGACTACTGGTGCCAGGTAGTCCCTGTACAATGTCTATGGGAGTTACGGAATTCAGTAGTCATGTTATTTTGTATTGACTATGAAAAAGGAAATAAATGTTTAATTCAATTTAATTCAAGTCAATGGGTTAATGTGATTGTTTAAAAAAAATAGGAAAACTTGGGGGGAAATTGCAAGGAGTGCTGTCATTAAAATAAGCAAGGAGAACAGTAGTTTTCATATTTTTATTCAAAATAATGATTTACACCCAATTTAAAAAGGGTTAATTAGTACTTTGGGAAGGGAAGGGCTAATTCCTACAAGTTATTCTAGTCTCATGTTCATATAGTGTTTTAGACGGAGCCATGATGGTTGATTGAGGAATATGGAAAGGTCGTGATAGATCAAGTTAACCTAGAATCTGTCAAAAATTATGAATTTTGCGCCAATTGTTTTACCTTGAAGGTTGTTGAATTGTTAGCAAGCGGAAAGGGGTCGTTAGAGAAAATGAATTCTGTGCATGGAAGAACAACATTTGTGCTTTGTGGCTTGGTAGTGCATGCATTGTATTAAGGAGAGTTGTCATGTCGCTTATACGGGATGGAAATTGGAGGAGAAGGAGGGATAATACTATGCATTGTTCCAAAGTTTTCTATCAAACGATCTTGGGATGCGCCATCGAAGTACAGCAGAGGAGAAAGGGGTCAAGACGGCTGGTAATTATTTTAAAGACCAAATGAAATTTCACAATTCGGTTTTGTTTAGTAGGTTTTGGAAGTGTTGTTAAATTCCTTGATAATGAGATTCAATTAATTTCATTATTCAAACAAATATGTTCACTTTTTGAACAATTTAGATTTTCAATGTTTCCATCATATTGATGAATAAAATTCATGTGTTGGAAATTCATACTTTTAGATTGTGGCATGCTTGGTAATGGGTTATACAGTCCAAGTTAGAATAGTTTGCTACCTGTATTTAATAAAAGCTGAGCAATTGTAGATATTGTCCAATTATCATATTGTTATCAGCATTATAGTGGTAACAGGTATTTAAGCAAATTTTATTCGCACTGTCTGGATATTCTTGTTAGTATCCTCTCATACCTTAATGGACTGTGAAAGACTTTTTCTATATGCTATTTGAAATCCTTCTCCTCCTCCTAATGTGATAATGTGTTCAGGCTAGAAATTTTACACATTTGTAATTGACAATGTTTTTCACAAGGGTAGAGTCTCAGATGTGTCCAGACATTTTTATTGGACTTTGGGAATATCTTTTCACTGATACGGCTATTTTCGTAGGGTTGGGGACAATAGAAGATTTTTTTAGCTTAGCAGTTATCACATTAGGCTAATGAGCATAGTTGCAAGACTGTGTATGTCACCCATATCATTCAATCATGTGTCACAGAAATGTATTTTTATAGCATTTTCCTAAGTGTTAATATTTGCATGCATATTAGAGCAAGAGATATATTATTTTCTGGTTGTATGAATGAGTGCATGATTTCAATGTTTCAATGCATCCATGTACATGTAAGTGTCTCATCGTAACTTTGGGCCTTGTCAACAAAAGAATTTTTTTTTTGTCATGTCATGAACTTTGTTAGGTTTGAAAGCAATCACCAAAACTTATCAATCATTGATCGGAGATGCATATGAAATGAATGCATTAGTTTTGAAGAAGTACCTAAGTGTGACAAATCTTGAACTCTACTCTGTTGGTGTTCTAGTCAGATGTGATTACTGTTTACTGTCATATTTATTTGTAAAATGTATGAAAGAAAAAATTTGAATTCATGTAGTATATGTTGCCAGAACACACATCAGTCATCGTTACATGTATTGCAGCTGTGTTGGCAATAAATAAAACCAAAATTTCAACACGTTGGAAGACTAAGACTAATCATTCTCTATCAACGAGAGTAAAGTGACACAACATTCAATTTGCTACTTTTCACAAAGATAAAAAAATCAATAAAAGTTTATCACTCAACGTGTACCATAATACGTTATTGTTATTGTTACTGTTTGTATGTTTTGACCAGTTTCATCATCATTTTCATCTTCATTTTCACTACTAATCATTCGTTTCTCATTCGATTGTGCCCTTTTAGCAGATCTGTCAACCTTTTACAATATTGACAAGATGTTTTGTCATGCAAATTCAGGGTTCTCATGCATCTGCTCCTCTTCGATAAACATTTTTGTTTGTATCATGCTTTCCATCATGAGAATGCATTTGGGTCAGCTTTTTGGCAAATCACATTCCAATTTTAAAACCTGAATGTTTCAGAAGGTCAGCATCTCTGCTATGTATTGTTTTTACGATTGTGGATCTTTGTCTCTATCTCTTTGCATGTCCATGTTTGTTCTTCAGCAAAAGGGTCTTATGCGTAGAATGAGTGAAAGGGCCGTCAGAAAGACCCCACAAGCCTCTCAAGAACAGGTACAAAGAAGTAACAGTGCTATCTTGCCAGCCAGAAGTGTGTTAACGTATATGTACAACCCTTCTTGCCTCTAAGCAACATGATATAAATCTACATATTATTAACAGGAGACCTTTACCATAAACGTCAGCGACAAATTATTTTTTGTGTCATAGAGTTCCTAAGAATCAGCTGTCTTGCCCATTTTCAGGGCAGTGTTTCACAAAGGTTTGAACAAATTTAAGAATAACTTCAAACTAAATTGGTTTTTTTTTTTTTGTTTTTTGTTTTATTTTTTTTTTTTTATATTTTTTATTATTTTTTTGTGTTGATATTTAGGAATTCCATTCCATATATCGATTCTCTGACACATGACAAGGGGATATGGAGACGAATATCGATGGTCAATGCAGAACAGAAAAAATACTAGAATGCATCACACTTGTATCCCCTGCAGTTAATATTTTTACTATCATTGTTTTTAAATCAACAAGCGGCAATAAATACCTATGGTTCTTGGTTGAGATTGTTCTTGATATTCCGACTTTACCCAATGACATACCGCTTGATCTTATTGATCATAGCTTCTCGATGCTTTTCAATTGATGGCAGTGGTTCAAGCGAACAGGTAGATAATCCCAACAATAGTATCATTAATGACATAGGCCTAACAATGTTCCAAGTAATTACTGATGTCTGCAAAATGGACTACTCCATTCAAAACTAAAGATAGGATAACATTTCTAATTTAAGTTGGCAGCTATGAATATACCTCGTCGTTCTTAATTTATCTAAGAACTTTGTGAAACACTGTCCTAGTCAAAACAATTACTGGCAAAACCAACTGATTTGTGGTATCCCTATGACTCTGTGGTTTTATGTTGACATCCTAACACCAATCTGGCTGTAAAACAGTTTATATTATAGGAGTCAGAAGGGATATAACTTCTACCATTAACCTTGCAATGTTAAAGCCCATGTATAGTTTTGGTAAAGATTAAAGAAATGTGAATTTNATATACCTTAGTCTTTTCTGACAGTCGTTCTTGACTTATAGAAGAACTTTGTGAAACACTGCCCTTGTCAGAACAACGACTGGCAAAACTGACTGATTTGTGGTATCCCTATGACTCTGTGGTTTTATGTTGACATCCTAACACCACGCTGGCTGTAAAACAGACCATATTATAGGAGTCAGAAGGGATATAACTTCTACCATTAACCTTTCAATGTTCAAGATCAAAGCTAACATAGTAATATAACACAATTATGTTATGTTATGCAGGACCCACAAGTACAACTGAAATATAAACCAAATTGGCTTCACTGCTGATGTACTCTACACTTTTGTTTTTTAACAAAATATACTCTGTTTCTTTTGATATGATACAAAATGTATTTGGTCGCGAATACATAATAAGTCTTAAGTCCTGGCCAGCTCCAATATATACATTTGATGAGGGCTCCATCAATTTTAAGCAAATGCCTTAGTTTAACTAAGATGAAAGTAATTGCTTCAAATATATAGCATGGCATATTTTTTCACAACAATCACAGAAAAATGAGTTGGTGTTTAATAAACTGTAGATAGATTTTGAAATTAAAGATAAATGGAATGATTATGAATTTTGTATTGGAATGGGAGAGGGGGACAGGGATGTTAGGGAATTGAAGGATGAATTCCAAAATGGATATTGCTTGCAAAATTCTTCGCCATTTGTGTTTTTATTTCATTTGCTATTTGCCTGTTGTTTTACTGTAGAGGCGCAACACTTTGCCTTCGTTAAGTGTGAGTAAAACACAAAAACACAAAAATTTGCACCTAAAAAAAGAAGAAATAATATGCCACAATATTTCTGGAGCTTTTTAGTTGCTATCCAAGAAACCCACCTATAATATTTCCAGATGCACACATGCACAATTTTTTTTAAATTTCACTGCTTTTTTCATTAATTCTGTTGTAAATTGTATCTGCCCATATGTTTTTGGTAAGAACAAGTATTCCTTGAAATGCTTAGGAAAACCGACATCTAAATACAACAGCTATCAGTGATAATCAATTCAATGAAAATGTATATACTTCACTCAAATGCACAAGACAATTTAAACAATATCACATCATAGCTTGTTCCCAACTTTAATAACTTATTATATTTTCATTATATTTGTATTCCTTCTTATCCATTATCTATGGCCTCTAAATGCTAAAAAGAATATCATGGGATATTTGAATAAAAAGTATTTTTATATCTACACAGTACCATGAAAAGTTTGAAAATAATTTGATAGTGGTAGAAACTATGAAACCTGATGTCATATACCCAAATTTTGCTTTCCAAATTCTTTCAGGAAAAAATATGATCCTATAAATTTTTTGCCTTTTAGATACATTGGGTGATTTCATGTAGGGTGTTAGATGGTGGTGTTAGTGTTTATTTATCACCAAATCATAAATATATATCAGACTTGAAATGAAATCAGTTGGTGTTAGTGTTGACCTTCAATATAGTGACAGAGTTTCAGTCAAAGTTGTTTGATTTGGGATCAATACCATCCGCTGAATACAGAGCTCAGCTGTTTATGTGTTCAATTTTGTTTGCAATAATGTTCAGTTATCAATCATCTGTGTTTACATATTGGTATTGATCCCTTAATCTGAGTGTTGGTGTTAGAGCTTTCATTTTAGCAGAAATTAAGCTCTCAACACTATCACCATCCTCGAACAGCGCACATTAAAGCACCCACTGCTTGCTCTAAAAATAAAATTGCCTCTCTATGTACAAATTTCTTCACTTCTTGGAGTGCTTGTGTAATAGGATTTTACTAAAAAACTTTTCAACCTGTCACCGCACACTCATGTATAAATGGAAAAAAAATGTATAATATTTATGCTAACATCCTCTTTTATATTCATAACATATTATGTTATACATTGTAAACTGGATTCTCTTGGGGACAAAATTGCAACATTGTGGTTTTATTTAGAAATACTATTAATTCCTTAATTCCTATGCTTTTTCTTTAAATTACTGCTTATATCTAATAACATTGATATTTTGTAACTTAAATGCACTTGATTAAAAAAACATAATTAAAGTGACAATGGGGAAGAAAGCATAGAGCTTCCATCAGGATTACCTTTTCTAATTTCTGTATTTTAAACCAAACTTCGCTTTCATGCCCATTTTCCAATTTGTCATATACCCCGGCTTTAGAATACAAATAAGAGCATCACTCTGATGCAGTCATACCTGTCAATAAAGACCAGCCAAGGGAGAATGGAAAAGTGGTCTTTAAGAGCAGGTGGTCACTATAAACAGGTTCATTTTCTTGGGAGTCAAGAAAGGTGGTCTTTGCAGACAGGGGGTCTTTCCATGCATGTGGTCGCTAAAGCAGGGTTGACTGTACCAGAGAATATTTTAGGAGCAACAGGCATTCTTAAATGTAGAAAGGGGGTGAAAGAAAGGCATGTTATCTATTAAGATGTGTCTTATGTATGCTTGACACATCATGCGATCAATGTCCTTCATACATGCAGACACCTAATTAATATGGAATCAATTCATTATCATCACAGACACCCTCTAAATGTCCTAGAAACTCATTTTATGATTTTTTTTTATTGGGATCAATGGATCAAGACTAATCCTCTAGGGATATACAAGCATGTGACGATGTATAGAAATTCCTTCCTTGCAGAGGAAAGTCTTGATGAATAATATCTCCGGGAAGGCATTAGGTGATTTGCAAATTGTAATTTTCGGGGAATGTGGTTAAGAATAGATAGAAGAGGTAGGAAGACTAAGAAATGATTTCCTTTTTTTCTAGGCAAAATTGTCACATTTCATGATTCTTGTGCAGTAAATATATTGGATGTTTTAATGGTATATATGTGTAAGGTATTATGGTTAGAGCTGTGTTAATTTGAATTCTTCAAAATTAAAACAAAAAAATCTTGACTTTGTATTTTCTTGGAATAATATGTTCTGTAAAACTTTATTCTTTTTCAATTATCTGACCAATGAGAGATCTGACCAACGAGAGAAGTTGATTTTGAATAAGTCAAAATCTTTGTTATGGCCTGAGTTTCACATAGATATATATGGCTCAGCTCTTGCTCTTCAAATTTCATTTTAGTCATATTTGTGGCTAAAAAATACAACATACAAAAATAATTATGGTCTCATGTGTTTATCTCTGTATGCCAAAATACTGTGGAAGCATATGTGTTCAATGTGATATTAATTAAATATATACATTCTTAGTATTTGTATCGGGCTACTCTGTAGTTGTGTGATACTATAACATTTTAATCCAAGTACTGCAATTTCATTTGGCACGTCTGATTGAACAGCACAATATGATGATGAGTTTGCACAATGAGGCATAGGACAAAGAATGAAATGCTGCCATCTGGTGTCAGACTTTGATTAACCAAAGCAAAATACTTTGCCAAATCAGTCGCTTCCCTGACCACTTTTTCTCATAGTTTGTTAGACTGATCTTCAAAAATTATGCATTTATTGTGTCATTTTTATAGTGTAAGAAAGGATGTTTGGTCACAAACATAGATAACCTATCCCTCAGTATATGAATATGATACTAATAGCTTATTCTACTTTTCATCATTATTTATTCTTTTCACAAAGAACTTCTTAATTGCATACAAATTGCTAAAAAAATTAGGGGTCACTTTTTAATTGTTTCATTTCATTGTGGGCTCACTTTTGAAACAAAAATCACCAATGCATGAAAATAAGCAAAAGGTGTAAGGTATTATGCAAGATGTTAATTGATTTGAGGTATTTCTAGAAATAATGAACCTTGTATAAAATTTATGCACACATTCAATAGTGTTCCCTTGTTTTTTATACAATATTATGTATTATAAAATGATGTATTCTCCATATAGTAGCAATTAAAGGAATGTTCTTTCTCTTATTAAAGTTGAAATGTCATTTTTAAACAGCATCATGGTTTGAGGGAAAATGTGATTTTTCTATTGCTTATGGTTTTTCTTTTCTTTTGCATGTTATTGCTTTAAGTACTAATGGAGTTGCATGAGGTCTTTTAACAAAAACATTTAGCTTGCGTCCACGTATATTTAAAATATTATGCAGCCTTTTCCTATTTTGGTGGTCTTGATTCTGGGTGCCATCTACCAAGAGAAACATAGACTTGTCAATATGAATCACTAACCTGTTTTCTTTTTCCCCTTCCTTTTTCTTTTCTTCCCTTTGTCTTTTTTTTCCTCTTTCCCATCTTTCCCAATTTCTCTCTTTAAAATTGCTACCTCTCCCCTTCACTCGTACTTCCTCTTGATCTTTCCTCCACGGCATTGCACATTATCAATCTTCTTCTCTATCTCTCATATTATTATGGACTGTTACCTTGCCTCTCTTACCCTTTCAATTTCTTTTATTTTCCAATCTCTCATACTCTTTCACCACCTCCATTTTTTCACCATCTCCATCTTTCAAAATGTCCTCCTTCTGCCCATACCTACTTTCTCCATTTTGTATGGACTTCCTTCCCTTCATGTTTCTAAACCAGGATCACGAGCAAGACCTTTATCTGACCCCTGCAGGTAATGAATATTCATTAAGTCATATTTATTCATTTCATTTTCTACATTTCAGTTTGTTCATTTTAGATTTGTAATACACACACATACACCAATGTTAGGTGCTTGTTTAAACACATTTCTTGAAATAGATAGGAGGTTGGAAAAAAATAATGCATCTTTAATGTTTGTCAAAAATCAATATGTATTTTTGCAATAATGATAATAATGGTAATGATAATTATAAGAACAGTAATAATCATACTACTACTACTACTTCTACTACTACTAATGATAATTGTAATAATAATAAGAACAATAATAATAATGATTAATAATAATCACAATAATAGATGAAATTCAAAACGTGCCAAATCCATCCTGCTGGATGCTCAAGGCACAGTAGAGAATAGAGTACATTCAAGGAAAGTTGGTGGAAAGGGAGAAGATAACTAAGACATAAGTTTATCATAGCATTAATACGTCATACGAGTCCCGCTCAATATAAAAGAGATATTTTATGTGACACTGCAGATGATAGTGTACATTAAATCATTATTGATGTACTTCCAATCTTTCTGTTTTAATTCATCAGAAGAGAGTGCACTGCATGTTATATATTTTAATTAATGTACGTCAAATAGTTATTGAATTTATTTCTGATCTCTCTATTTTTCTTTCAGAAGAAGATGATACTTACGATGTTCCAGAACATGATGCTAATGCAGATGGTAAGTGAGATACTATTCCTCTCATTAGACAGGTTTTACCAGAGAATTGTCGCCAACGACAAAAGGTGATATCACATTATATTCTCATGATATTGTCGATGTCAATCTATTGAGGTTTGGAAGATGACTTCCAGTTTGGGAAGCTTATGCACGTGATACGCCTATCATTTCAGAAAATTGCTGATTTTTCTTTCTCATGCATCGTCAGAGATACTTAAAGGTAGAAAACTACATTTACACACATTACGGTTATGCTTACAACTTGTTGTGTACCTCAAATATGCCCAAATAATAACCTCTATGAAGTATTTTGGTCTAATGTAGTCCTGAATATTTAATTCAAATTAAAATCTATTCTATCATAATTCATCTTGACACCAACGGTTTCGCGATACTCCTAGCGTATTACAGTACCACACACACACAAAACATTGTAAGAGCACATACAGTGCGCACTTCAATACACTGCCACACCATGCGGAATACGCACCGAGAGAGACTCTTGCACTATTGGTCAACGAGGGGCCAACGGCTGTTTTGAATTTTGAACGCATAATAAGTGCTGCATCAAAGAAACACCCCTGGTGTATTAGTAATATAATAATAATAGGAGCTGATATAAACAGAGCAAAAAACAGTTTGAGAAAATTCGGACTACTAATGAGAAAGTTGTGATGGTTCAAATATTCAGACAAATTGGTAAATAATGAAATCACAGGTGTACAACTGACTAGTTATCATATTCATATCAATATTATAAAATTTTGATTTTTCTCCAAAAATATGATTTACTGAAAACTTAAACTAAATAATATCTGAAGGATAGATATGTAGATCTCCTTTTTTATTTGCATTATTACATTTATGTAAACTCTCTTTCTTTAGAAATGATGAACTTTGCATCATGAATAAAGCCAATTCTGGTTAGAAGTGCACCCGTGATGTCATCAAATTGGCGACATGTCTTTTATTACTTGTCTGATTTTCCTCAAACTTTTTTTGTTCTGCTAATCAATTATTGCTGCTCCTGGTAAAAAAAATATTATTTTTTTGGATAGACTCTTCTTTTAAAATGATTTCTCAATCTAAATGTTGGCATCTCTGTACCACCCGCTGAGTATTATACCATAAGGTATATCCCTGGGCATAGTCATTTTGTTATGATGAATATTCGTTGTCTGGCTAGAGGAAATGGATATTGATGAGTTGAGAGCCAGATTTTCATGTCATTAACCTTGATAGGATCATCAAAATCAGGTTAAAGGCACAAGCTTTAAGTTGAAAATNGATGTCATCAAATTGGCAACATGTCTTTTATTACTTGTCCGATTTTCCTCAAACTTTTTTTGTTCTGCTCACCAATTATTGCTGCTCCTGGTGAAAAATATTATTTTTGGATAGACTCTTCTTTTAACGTGATTTCTCAATCTACATGTTGGCATCTCTGTGCCACCCGCAGAGTATTATATCACAAGGTATATCCCTGGGCATAGTCATTTTGTTATGATGAATATTCGTTGTCTGGCTAGAGGAAATGGATATTGATGAGTTTAGAGCCAGATTTTCATGTCATTAACCTTGATAGGATCATCAAAATCAGGTTAAAGGCACAAGCTTTAAGTTGAAAATCGTTCAGTAAAATTAATCTTCACATGGGAAAGTATTATCATGCTTATCTTCATTAACATGTATGGAATTACATCGTCCATGCACAAAATGTTAAATGCATTTGGTTTTATTGTCACATAAAAACATGTTAATAACAATGATATATTGTTCTTCTTCAATGGATTAGATTAATATCCCGAGACCCATTTTCAAATGTTTTCATATAAGATGAATAATGATTTTTCTATCGTATTAACTGTTTGATTTATTCATCTTCATGTAATTGTCCTAGAAGTTTGATATCTAGAATATAGAATAACCCTTCATGGGGATCACTTTTTCAATACTTAAAAACTGTTGATGAACATCAATTCATGTCAACTAGACTGATATAATTAGATTCATGTCAGCCTTTAAACTAGATTTTTAATGAGGCGGACGATGGAGTATTAATCCTCTTCTATCCTAGCCCTGTCAAATAATGATTCTAATTTGTCAGCATACTATTCTAGTTCTCTCAATCATTATTGGGAAATTGAGATGGCAATGGAAGTGTCTGTCTTTAAAATGCAATTCATGACTAATTTTCTCTCGTTAGAGAATGATTATGGTGACTTTTACTTCTCATTGAACTGGATAAAAACAGACAAACAGACAAAAACAGACATTACAGCGCATAGAGAATTCCTATGTTTTATTATGCGCTTTATAAATATTGAATTATTATTATTATTATTTTGAAATTGAATTAAATTTGATACAAATAAAACAATTGTATTTATATTGTAAACAATCGAGTAAAGAACCTATAATTTTGTTGTTCCTAGATAACTGCACATATAATTAAAAGTAAAGTTCTTACTTTTTTTTCATAAAAATACTCTTTTTTCAATACTTTTTGTAATGACAAAGAAAAATCCATCGTGAGTACACAATGTTTTCATTTAGATATATTATAAATCTTTCTAGGACAGCAAATAATTGTTACATCTTTTAAAAGATGGACATGAATGCAAGAGGAGCAATGGATATATGTGCATAGCATTTATTCAGTAAGTTGCTTCACCTTTGGGTCATCTGATAAACAAGGCTTGGTAATATATGGTCCCAGAGCAAAAACTGTGAAAATTGTTTTTCCTCAATATAATATCAAATGTAACGAGTTTATATATTTGTATCATATGTGATAATGTTTAACATTTGTTATTTTGTCTTACAATTTATACATTTTTTTCTCGTTTATATTCATGCATGTTTATGTTAAATTGTAATTGTTATGATTTGAGTGAAAAATAAAAAAATATCTGAATCTGAAATCTGAAAAAACTATTCAATGTGTATCTCGAATTGTTGGATACAATTTAACTATAAAATACATAGACTTTATAATAAATCGCAGATATTGATTATTGTGTAGTGTCTATTCGTACTTTAATTCATCATCTTATTTTTCAATATCACTTTCTTAAAATAGAAATTTATGACATTCCTGATGAGCCGACAAACAGCACACCAACCCCAGCAGCCAGACAACCACCAATAGTAAGTACAGCTCTATTTCATTCTTTTTAATCCAAAGATTATCACATCCAAGGATTAGTTTGCGGTTTTACAAACTGGCATAAAAAAACAAAGGGTAACGGCTCGAAACTTTGAAAGTATTATGGTTATATTGAAGTGAAATATGTTTTTCTTGGTTAGATGAGAATTTAATGATTTCCAGTAACAATTTAAAATGATTTTATGTTTAGGTTGCTTTGTTTGTGTCTATAATGCATTCCGTGTTTGTTTGCCAGTTCATAAAACCACAAATAAGTCCTTGGATTGAAATTAAATAATTGTAGTTTTATCCAATGATTTAGAATATTTGTTTTTCTGAATTCTGGTTCTTTGACTGTTTTCTATACTGATGAAATCCTTGCATGGATACATACATTTCCCTCTCCATCTCTCTCTGTGTATTTCTCGCTCTCCCACTATTAGACATGTTTATCTTCAAGCAGGAAAGAGGCTGAAATACCTTATACTCATACAAGATCAGGGACAAGCTTTAAATAATTCACACTACCCTCTCTCTGTCTGCTAGGAACCAGCATAATTTCCTTTCCAGGTTCTCATAAAGGTGGTTAAGTAACTTTAAGAATGGAGGGGGTGGGCAAAACAAAAAAGTTTCTAAGGTATCTATTCCCTACTCTCCTTTTCCCCCTTTATCTATTCCATCGTTGCCATCATTCTTATCCTTCTCCTGCTCCATCTTGTTCTCCTTCAACTCCTCTTGTTCTCCTGCTCTTCCTCGTTCTCCTCATTCTTCTACTGCTCATCGTTCTCGCTTCTCTTTTTCTACCTCCTCCTATCTCGCCCTTTTTTTTGTCCTCATCCTTCTCTCCTCCTCATTCTTACTATTCTCCTCCTCCTCCTCATCCCCTCCATCCTGCTGTACTCTCATTCCTTTTTCTTTATCTCTGGAACATTTCTGATGAGCAGAACAGTGATATGATTAACAGGACATAATGTATTTAAGGGATTTAATAAAAAAAAAAAAAAAAAAAACTATACACTTTTCAAAACATATAATGATAATAATAATAATGGTGTCTAGTGGCATAGCGCACGGGTCCACCTTATCGGTGCTCATGGCGCTGAAAGCTTTACAGTCACTATTACCTGTCTTTAGCTGGCAACCATTGCAGCGCTCCGCATTACAAGGAATTTCTTCCTGGCGTCCTTATTTACCTCACCTGGGTCGAGTGCAGCACTCTGTGGATAAATTTCTTGCTGAAGGAAATTAACGCCATCAGTGGGATTCAAACCTGTCATGAAAAGATGTAAACTACCCAACCCCTCTTTCTATCTCCCATCTCTCCCCTATCTCCCCATATCTTCCTGACTTGCGTATATCTGTACCTACACAAATTCAATTAGCTGGAATGGAAATCTCCTCTATTTCACTACTCTTTAGGGCATTATGCTCTTCCTTTAGATGGTATTTACATGTAGGTTATCACATTTACACAAGGATAAAGCTAACCAATTTTCTAGCTATAGTTTTCAGGTAATAGTGAACAGATTTTGTATAAAAGACCTGTAAGATATAGAAACATGATAATGTTGCAATTAATTGTATTTCATTGATACACAATATGCCATAGACTCACAATTAATATTTATTGCATGTGTAATTGCATCTTTCATGTCAAGCACCCCAGTATTAACTAGAGGATTGTAATTTACTCCCGTCAGGCCCCCTCTCGCAAATGGGGTGGGTGTGGAGGGGAGGGGGCAGGAGAAGAAGAGGAGCTACCAAATTCTATATGGAGTGAACTTTCATAAAAGGAGGCCATTTTTAGGATGCAATTTGTTGTGCACCCAAATTCATGACATTTATTCACGTTTTGATTGCCAAAATATATGGGCTTTCCAAATTATGATAAGGATCGTACATGTACAGTACTTCCTTTTCTTGTGCATGATAGGATGCGAAAGAGTAATTCTGTTTGTAAGAAATTTGAATTTAGAAAGGGACAGTGACAGACAAAGTGATAGATGAAAAACTGGCAACACAGAATTATAGTGAGCAAGGTAAATAGGAAAGCTATTTCCAGATTATGATGCAAAGATTATAGGGAAAGATATAGTTGATAAAATAGGCATATTTGAAAATTGTTTCAAAATCGCTGCTTTTGTCAAGAAGGGAATATTGTTTTTAGACTTCTTACCAACAATGTGATGGTGATGATGATAACTTTTATATTTTAGAGAAGGGTAAATGCAAGAATGTTACATATTTTGGGTATGCATTAATTTCATTAGAGAAAATATGATAAAAAATCATTTAGAAAATTGAAAAGAAAATGTTAATCAATTCCTCCTTAACTTACACTTATTTTGTCTGTCTTTCCTTATTATGTACAAGTAAAATAATTTTTTGCTTGCTTCCTTGGTAATTCAAGAAAAAAAGGAATATTGAAACGCTTAGCATTGTTCTTCAAATACTTCTAAGATATTTCAATAAAACAGCACACATTGTCTCTAGATTTTGAGAGTTTAGTCATAGTATAGGACAAAACATGATTGTTACTGTACAAAAACAACAAGCAGAAAACACTTGTTAAAATGCTTTTTGTGTCAGTATTTAGGCCATTTTGAGGGGAAATATATGTAAAGATGGTAATCATTGTTGTGTTCAAGTAACTTCGTCTCTACACACTTTTTCTGTTCAATTGTTGAGAATACATAAAGCCATTTTTAATTTGATAACATGACACAATAAACTTTATTTTGGTTACATAGATAAAGATGTCCTTTGAAAAGCTTTTGCATTGTTAAATTTTAATTTATTCTATTGCCATGCACGTTTTAGAATGTTCATAGAGGGAAGTTACTATGTATTTTGTACATGAGTCTAATTGACAATTTTCATAATATATGCAACAAGTATCAATTGATTTTTTTCATTTTACTTAAATTAATCAATGCAATATCCATAATGATACCAACTCAGCTATCATGACAATTACTAATGATTCAAGCTTGGAAATAGGACTGTTCAACATTTCTCATCAATTACCAAAAGCCTCCAAATTAATTACGTAGTAACCAGTTATTTCATTTTCTTGGGAGCATTTAATGAGGCTAAATGAAATAAATTTTGACAATTCATGCATCAAATTATTTTTGTTCCTGCATGTCTACCCATATTCGTCAACTAAATTTGAAATATGTCATAATCTGTTAGTCAAGCATTCTTATTGCAAATGTTTTGGGAAGTTTGAATTATACTGTAATATGGGAAATATTATTGAAAGTGAAATTAAGCTAGGGTAATCCAAAAAGTGAAGAAGAAATTTTGTATGCTAGTTGATCAACACACTATTCGTAAGCAAATTCATTTATTAAATATGTAAGTATGATAAAAGAAAAGTATTTAGTTTTTGTTAAAAGGTTGTTCTTGAAAACCCAAAGGCTTGCCAGCGCCTTGCCAGATATGACAACAAGTAATGTATGCAAATTTGATTCGATGTATTGTAGTTCAATTCTTTTACCTTTCATTTTAAGTTCACAATTTAAAAAAAATACCTAAAACAAGTTTATTGCAGAGAAATGTGCATAAATTTGAGTGTGTTTAATAATAAACTGGCTTGTCCCCCACTGGTATAAGTAGTCGTCTTCTAACACAATGTAAAATATTTCCGCAAAATAAAGTCAGTCATGGACAATAGAGCCCTACGCCGCGTATTGAACTGTGCGGACATAACAATAACCAGCAGGTTCTGATTTTAATAGAATCACAAAGGAGCATTGAATTTGCGTTTGGCTTAATTTTTCGGAAATGTTTTATGAAGGCCCGATTAGGTATGTAGACAATCTAGAAGAGCCATAGCTGCTACCAAGTAAGCTATGGGGTAGTAGTAGTGCTAGATTTCAAATCCAGACAAATTTATCTCCATAAGTAGGTGAAGCTAAATCCATATTAAGCCCCGGTCACATAGGGCCCCCGGAAGCAACACGATTCACCCGACTTGTTGTTCTGAGGCAGTTAACTGTGAATTAACAAAGAGTCGGGGTGAATCGTGTTGCTTCCGGAGTCCTATGTGACCGGGGCTTTATCTTGGTCTTTGGTGACAGACTATGTTATAAAAGATACCAATAATGATCACACAACATCATATTTTGTGTCTTGATTATATATATGGGTAATGCAAATGCAGACAAAACATTATTTGATGTACTCCAAATTTTCCTGATTTGATTTCCTGGAACCAAAACTTCCATAGACATTCCATTTTTGTAACCACCCTGTATATTTAATTTTAAGCTCTGATAAGAGATACCAAATCAAGTTGGTATATTTGTTTATTTCATGCTCTGGCCATTAATATAGTTTTGGCCGTACTCCAACTCTCTATCACTCCTTCAGATGCAGAAGGACCTATGTATGTATTAAGGATAAAGGAGACATTGCCCTTCTTGCTCTAATAGCTGATATCACTGCTCTAGCAGCTAGCTGGACTCAAGGCAACCCACTTGAACTGAGTCCAACAAACTCCAATTTATTCTTTACATGCTTGTAGGCACTTCCTGACTACCTATGCCAAAAACAGGACTATATTTAACAACTGAGTAGGAAAAATCTGACCGACCCCTCTGTATGCCTCAAAGATTTTACAGTTATGAATGAGGTGAATCGGACAGATTTGTTGCCAAGTATCGTAGCCGATGAGCTGGCACCAGGTATTTAGGTTACATTTTAAATTAAAATCTGTTTGTTATCGGTGAAGGTCAATCTCTGATGTGCTGTCTGTTTTTCTCAACTGAAATACACTGTGATTAATTGTCACATATACTCTGTTATTCATTTTTGTACAATGATGGTATTTGGCTATAAACATTTGCTTGCCAGTGTTCAGAAAACCGTGGTAATTGAAGACTGATCTTACAGCAATATTTGATCTGGACTCCCAAAGGTTACCATACTATGTATTTTGAAATCTTATGACACTTAAAGGATGTTGCTAGTTGCAGTTGATCAGAACGCACCAATCCAAATCATACGTGTCTTGTTAAAGCAAATTTTTGTTGTGAAAGAATATATCTGATTATAGTTTCAAGTTTCTTGTACTCGATTTGTGATTGATCAAATTTTGTAGCAACGCCTCACTTGAATATTCGAGCTGTCCATATACCAATTGTCAACTGATTTGTTTTCAGATTATTTATTTGAGTCAAATTTTAAAAAATATTGATTTTTTGGGGAGTTCTTGCTCTGTATTCATTTATTATCATTGGTTTCCCTCTTGGAACTCACAATTATTTTCCTGGATACGCCTTCCACCTAAATGTCAATCCCCGGATAATTTTAGACTTCACTTAGTCTGTGGAAAATGCGTGGGCATACATTGCGACAGCTGTCCTGAAGCAACTAGCCTATCACAAAGTGACATCGCTGTCACATGATCCATCTTTCTTTGTCCGTTGCGGATTAACGATCAAGAGATTACATGAAAACTGAAAGGTGCGCTTAGGAAATCATTGCAATAGATTCATGCTGAAATAATCCTGTTCTCATATCCTCATATAGCAATTTGCTTGTAGTTGTAGTCTATATTTTAATACTGTAATGGCATGCTTTTGTTGAAGAGTGTTATAACCAAGCATTTATCAAATTGATCCAATCAGGAGTAATTAATCATTCCTTCCTGTTCCTTTACACACATATTGCTCGTAGTCTTCCTACCAGACTGTATCAGAGTACAGCTTGATTCTGAATCCACCTCAAATTAATCCCATACCGCTGCCCTTGCCTGTAGATAAGAGACTCAATCCGCATCACCATATAAATAGTAGTTTTTGCAGTATCACAAAGTTTTAAGGCGAATATGGTAATGGAGGTACTCACAGGTTGAAGTTTATTGTTGATAACAATGTCATAGGGAACTGATGAAAACATATATACACGACGAGCAAGTGAACACAATTATTGCTTTATCCGTTGCTAATGTCATGACATCAGTTCGGTTCCACCGAAATAGTTTTTTCCCATCTCATGAAAAAGAGGAATACATCAAGTAACATACTCACAGGATTTTAAAATTGTTAAATTCTGAAAACTTGCAATTGAAATCCCAATGTGTTTTCAAAATACTGACTCGTCGGAGGATGATCATTTCAATCAAATGCTATGTTATAAACATGTTTGTATTAAACATAACTAATTAGCACCTTATAAAATGATAAAAGTATAACTGAGACAAATGAAGCTTTTTACATGCATACAGTGTATGTTTGTCCTGCCACTGACATTACAACAACAACAAAATAATTCATACAATATGATTTTGAAATTTTGAAAGTTTCAATGAAAATTTCAATCAAAATTTTGTGAGTGGCTTGGAGACTCTCATCGCTGATGTTTGTAGCCGTGGTGTGAGCGTCTAATGACCAGACTAGATAGAGGGCTGTTGCTATTAATCCTTCCCACCCTTATGTCTGTGATTAGTCAACTGGGAGGGTACGATGGCTTTTCTCTAATTGACTGAAGGATATGCGGTCAGTCCAGAGCATTTCCCTGCAAACTTTGCTGAGGTGATCACCTTCCATTCCATATGACAGCCTGGGAGGTATAGAGGATCGGAAGGACTGATGTGTCGGTGCGTGCTGAGTGTGTAGGCGGTGTGTTACCTTGTGCGTGTAACCTTCGCTTCGCTTATGGCATTCAACGCAATCTAGCTATCCCACACCAGTCGAGTCATCCTAACATTGACTTTCCCTGATTCTGTGATCACTTGGAATCTGGTTGGCAATTTATTTAGTACTTTCGAAACATTGTTTTTGACGTGGAGGAATCAAAGTGTGGAACTCGAGTTCTCGTTGTAGTTCTGAATTGATTGATTTGATGTTGGAAGATTAACTTGAATAGGACCTGACCATGAAGGTGCATGCTGGATATACAAGGTACACTCCACCACCATCGGTCGCACAGAACATCAGATTCTTCCAGTTTTTGGTAGGTTTTATATGCTTAACTTTTCAATGCATAGGTAGTGCTATATGTGAAGTGTGTATTTGTATGTATGGGGAATTAATTTCTATTGTTGCCTTCTACCTGTAGATATCTACCGATTGATTGCACTTACAACTTAATAGTCTGTGCTCCCATGTGCCAACAAGGGTTCTTTTTGTACTGTGATTGGAAACTTGGATCTCCAAACTTTTGAGAAGGCCACTTCTAAACTTCTTGTAATTGAGTATTATGAACATATATTTGCATTTTTAGTAACATGTGTGGTTGGTATAGAACTATAGGTTTTTTAATTGTTTTATCTTGTAATCAAGTGTATCATATGGACCCTACAAATAGTAATTTTGGCTGATAGATGTTCTATCATATGAGTAGTAAATTGATAAATATATATTGTTATACAAGTAGATAAAATAAATTGAACTATGTTATTGATGGCACCTCACTCTTGAGTTCAATGAAATTTGATAGATCAGATCTTAAAGAACACTTTACATTTAAGTGACTACCATTCATGAATGTTTCAATTTGGACCTATTAATTATTTTTATTTTAAATTCCATGTACATAAAGCTTCTTGTTTTTCTATGTCAAATGTGTATCGCTCTTTGCAACCTTTAGAATGTATGTCTTTGTATTGCCACATTAATACTACTCTCATGGGAATACATATTAACACAGGCGATGTATAAGCTTTCCTACCGCTTGTTAAGATAATATTTTTGCACTACATTCTTAAATTTGTGGGTATAATCTCTCATTTCCAAGGTTTGCAAATTAATACCCTCAGACCATTAGACCTGTCTGCATGCTACATATTAACTTTCTAAAAATGGATCATCCAAATTGTTTGCCCTTTTGTATCTTTCAACAATGTCTGAACAATGTGCCGCTTGTTTTTGGTAGTCCGCATGTCAGACAATGTGATTATGTATGAATAATGGGAATCACCCTCCAAATACAAATTGCAATGACACATTTTGCGACAACAACCCAAAATTGGTGGATCGTTGCCCAGCTTCAATTAGCATGTCAAGTGTCTAGTGCCAATTGTTGCATATTATGCGTCACTGGTCCAAATAAGTCAAACTAATCATATATTGAGCTGTCTTTATGTAAGGTTTGTTACGTGATATACAAATTACCTTTTTTGATTTAATCAAAGGTTGGAATTTTTTATTTCGACAGAATTTGCTTTTAAAGGATCGGGCCTCAATTTAATTGGTTGATTCATCTCCACCTGAACCTTATACAAGAAAAAAAAACTATTTTGGATTATTTTGGTTTTGATGTTTAAAAAAACCAATGTTACTTTGTTTAATTTGAATGATGAATTATTCTGAAAGGTCTCATATTAAATGATTTTCTATTCCAATTTTCCCTCTTAGCTTCAATATACAACAATATTCACCAAGGTCTATACTATCATGCTGAATGATTACTTTCTAAAGAATTGATGTACCTTTGAATAAAAATTAAAGCATTGTCCTTTTTCTTTCTTTGCAGGACAATGCAGCACAGTATTATTGTTGATAAGGGTAAAGGAAGTGATAATATATCAGTATATCAGATAATTATATTAAAGACAAATGATAGGGATCAAACCTTCACAAACAAAATTACATTTGACACCTCTCCCCGCAAATTATTTGAAAATGTGGATGTGTGCCGATTTCATAATAGTGAGTCAAACTGAGGAATGCACGGTGCCAATGTTTTGCTCATCGTGTGTCATTGTTTGAAAATAATTATGGTTAATTATACCTGGTGTTATTAGTAATTAGGGGTGGTCGTTGGCACATTTTGTTATCTAAGGGTAGGATCTGATTAATATTGACATCCCGTTATTCATCTCCTCCCAAGCAGAAAGCTCACTGCACACTGTGAGGCCACCTTAGGATCAGATCTGGGAGATAAATTGCAATGCCATTTTAAGTGGCCATTTTGATAATTGAATAATAATGAACGGCTTTTATATAGCGCTTATCAACTTTTCATGAGAATTCCCTAAGCGCTCTACAATCGCAGCATTATTACCCTGGCTTTAGCAGTGCAGCTATTGTGCTCAACTCCAAATTAATGAGTTTGATGCCCTGTCAGCCTTCACCATGAAATAAGGGCCAAATCAGGTCCAAATGGTAACCGTAAGTCTGCTCCGTTGTACTTACGACTTGGATCTGATTTTGGTCATTCTTCCGAGGATAAAGCTTTTAGTAAACTGTCTTCTAGATTTTACTATTCAAATTTTATTCTGAATCTTCATTACAGATTTTATGTGTTGAAATGTTT
>BQKZ01006171.1:8942-40189 GCA_036244855.1 Temnopleurus reevesii | reverse complement strand
CACCACCAGTGACCGGGATAAAAACAAGTACGGGGCTCTCGCTCGCCTAGCTGTCGAGGCTGGTTTCGATTGGGTCAACTTTGAGAGTAAAGCATGGGTCCATTGCTCCGTTAAGTCAGGTATGAATAATTATAATGATCGAAAATAATCACTGTTTGTCCGATGATCTTCATCAACGCTTACTAATGATGTTCATATATTTTTATTTTTAATGGTATGAATATTCATTGAATGGCATTCGTGCAGACAGATCTGACAGTAGCTTTACTTTAAACATCATCCATAATTATCTGCAATCTGAATCACTTCGAGAACATTGGACAAAATCTATTCAACACAGAGGGACATGCCACCCTTATAATCATTTGTTAAAACAATCATTCAAAATAATTTCCCAAACTAGGCAGAAATATGTGTGACAGAATATCATCGGTCGTTTTGATGTTAACCAATATCTTTATAGACAGAATGTTGCCCAGCATTCGGCAAATGTTTGTCCAACTTTCAAAAGGATTCACAATTATCGTGAATAACCATATTTGAGGCTGACGTTAATACCATTATGTGTTTCAAAGCAGTCTATTAACGTGTCTACAAATTAAGATGTTCCACCATAGTTGCTTAACAAATTGGCCATTAACGTGCCTTGACCCATATCTCCGACTCTATCTTAATGCTCTGGAAACTTTGTGAAGGCGTCAGCCTATCTCAATAGGTTTGGAATTCGTCCCAAATCCCATATTATTTTTCATAAAAACATACAGGCAAAATTCAGAAAAATCAACATTTTGCTCCCTGGGGTTCGTCAGGTCCCATGAAATCAGCTTATCGGGTCGTTACCCTTTTCATAGAAATAAAAATGGGAAAAAGTATTTCTCACAATTTTTCAATGAAAGGATGTGTTTTCAGGTCGTGTAAATATGACGATAGACCTGACAAAGTGGGAGCCCCAGGAACGGTGGGCTATTCTTAAGGCCCGGTCACACCAAACACTGCACGGCATCACGGCACGGTTTTTACGCGATGTCTCCCCTGTGATTGGCCAATACTTGAACATCCTTTGCGCGGAGGAGCGCACTGGCCAATAACAACCAAGATACTGCGTAAAAACCATGCCTTGATGCGGTGCCGTGTTTGGTGTGCCCGAGCATTTAGTGGGGCATGATTGGCGTGTGTGTCTTTGTGGCCTTAGACTTGATGCTGGGGACGGTATTTGCTCTCGTGCCATGAGGAACCCAAGAGAGGGGTTGGTTTGACACCATACGGGCTAAGATGGCATTATCATCCTTCTTCGTCCCAAAGAGCTAGGCCACCAGGGAACCAAGGTGGTTGACTCCTTCTTACCCCACCATCATGAAATCTTTGACTACAAGAAGATGAAACTTTTGGAAAAGTCCCAACTTGAATGATTAAGAAGTATTTCATAAATTCATCCATTATGTGACCCTAAATTCTAAGGAAAGACACCCATGAAAACAGGATGACTCACTAATTTTCCAGAAAATTTAAACATTTATATACGTCTCATAATAGAAGCGGCCAAAAAGTGAATTTTCATTGAACCGGATGAATATTAACACATAAATTTTATCATTTCCTTCCAGGACATTGATTCTCTTTCTTCAACTCATATTGCTCTTTTTTTCTTGCAACTCCGACAAATGCTCTATGAAAATTTGATATAACTCGGGGTTTTTTTTCGTTTCCTTTTCGATTTACTCATTGGATCTATTCCATTATATTGAATTTATTCCATGATATTGGTAGAAGTTTTTAATTGATAAACATATGTATTTCTGTCATCCATTATGCGTTTTTTTGTACGATTAAAGCCACGATCTATCATTGACTTTAGCGCAATTTTATATTTTAACAAAGCAAATATAGTTTTCTGGTCTATCAAATTAGAACCAGATGGATGAAATAAAAATAATAGGCAAATATAGAAAATTTTGCACAGGCAAGATCAAGGTATCTATGAAAATTTAGATTAATTCAATCTATAACGATACCCAGACGAAATCAGATTACTAACAACACGCTTTAGTTGGAGTTCTAGATGGAATATAATTTTAATTGAATGCTAATTCATACTTTATCCTAAGAATCAAAGCCCCCCCCCAAAAAAAAAATAAATAAATAAATAAATAAATAAATAAAAAATAAATAAATAAAAAAAAGGAAGGTAAATTTATTTATTCATTTTAATTATTTATTTATTTCTGCTTTTTTTTTTCGTGTACAGAATCTGCAGCAGCCAAGCACTCGGGAGGCTGTTTCCCTGGATTCTCACAAGCACATCTCAAGGATGGTCGCACAAAAAGTATGTTGGATATCAGGGTCGGTGATGAGGTAGCCGTGGTCAACGATGACGGAAAACTGGACTTCAGCGATGTCGTCATGGTAGTACATAGAAAACTCAACGATAGTACATTATTTTACGTCATAGAAACCGAGGACAATTCTGTGGTGCAGCTTACGCCGCAGCATTTGTTATACGTCTCCGAGACGCCATCGAGCTTCAGTGAAAGCAAAGCCAGATTTGCCAGCGAGGTTCGGACTAATCAGTTTATATATACCACAGCGCAGAACCACGATAGGGAGGTACGGCCGCAGAGAGTTGTCAGCGTGACGACGCGGTGGGGACGGACCGCTGTGGCACCAGTCACCCGGCAAGGGTCCTTAGTCGTCGATGACGTTGCGGTGTCGTCGTACGCAGTCATGCGCGACGAATGGATCGCGCATGCGTCGTTCGCGCCCGTCCGTTGGTACAGGTACGTCCGACATATGCTGGGCATCGCGGACACCGACACGGGACAAGAACAGCGGGTCCACTGGTACACACAGGGACTCTACAAACTCGGCAAATACGTCATGATTGATAGATTATATCCAGGCTTTGATGTATAGCTTGACCCCCTTTCTGAACAGTTGGGACAATAAAAACCACTTCGCATCACTTGACCGACTGGCTGCAACTTACAAAGAGAGGGGGTGCAAACAAATGATTTGTTTTATTCTGTGACTCATTGTTATATTGTTTGCTTTTGACGGGAATTATGGGGTAAGAAAAGGGCAGTCATAAATGTTGGTTCTCGCCGCAGTTCCAATAGGGCACATTGGAGAGTATGTTATATTGGTTCATGTATAATGTGCTGCTACTCAAACTATGCACCCCATATGTGTATCAACTAGCACAAGACTGTCTTATCATGTACACAAATGGATGGCATTTCGTAAAAATATTTTATTATGAATTCCAGAATCGTGTTTTCCATTCAATATACATTCCTATGACAAGCGATTTTATGTTCCTGGTACAATGACATGAGAATAAACCAATTGCTAAAATGACCATTATAGTCCACGCGCAAACTTATGTGTGTGTGGGGGGGGGGGGGGGGCAATTCAAAACACATGCTTTCTGCACTGCATATTCAAAATAGTTGTAATAATATATTTTAAACATTCTCATGGTGCTGCATCAAATGCAGTCATTCGTAAAACTTTGTCCTTGTCTTCTTGAAGAAAAACGTTGATAAATTTACATGTATCATGTGAATTCAGAATATACGGTTCAGATTTGCTTTATGGGTCTTGTAAAACAAATTTCAATTCTTAAAATAATGAGAACTGCACTAAAACTATTGACTGGTCATCGCATCTGACAATGAACTAGCTATATTTTGGGCACAAATATATGTCATGTTACTTGTTTCCATATACAACTTACATGTATTTATACAGCTTCGCATCTGTACAAAGTTTTCAAAATCTTATATTATGGTCATTTTCTAAATGACACAATCTATTCCAGTATTGTATGGCGTTTGATAGTCACTTTAAAAGTCAAACGCTACGTTTCTGTGATCAATTATATGTATAAAATGTTATATTCTTTTGATATGAATAGAAATGTACTTGAAAATGCTAATTTATTATAGTAACGAATTTGCCATGGTATTTGGGCAGTTCCTTTATGTATACTGTGTATCTTTATTTTTATGTGTATAGAAACTGCTTGTGAAAATGTAAATTATTGATCAAACAAACGTTCAATTTTCTGTTTTATTTACAAAAATAACATTTAGCATGTATTCTTATTAAACAGATGACAATCGATGAGCACATTTCGTTCAAAATATAGGGGAGGGTGGGTTGAAATTTAGTTGTTTTTTTTTCGACACGGAAAGAGATCAGCCGAGGTTACCTAAATTAGCTTGAATTAAGCTTCTTTTTTAATTACTGTATGTTTCTTTTTTTTTCACAGCAGCTCCCTTGTATTCATGGAAAAATGATGAGCTCCACAATTCATATCGGTTTTTATCCAGGACATATGCTATAAAAAGAATATATTTATGCTTTACGAAAGTGTACATTGGTCCATTTTGTGCCAGTAAAAATGTTCCCGGCAAACTATTCGTATTCAGGATAATTTCTCACCCACATTCCTAACAGCTTCTTTTTCGACAAGGCGAGTGGGATTAATTTCATCAAAGTCGGCTATCTAGCGGAAAATTTTAAGGAGGTGTTGTTCAAAAGTTGCAATTGATCGGAATATGCCAATCAAAATCATTGTTTCATGCGCGCCTTGTTAAATGTGCGCACCATGCACGAATGAAAATGCGCGTTACAATTTGCAAAGTTGCAGTTGAGTTGCAGTTGATTTGCAGTTGATTTTGAGCAACACCCCTGTGGAGCAATTTCGGATTAAGGTTATTTCACAAAGCTAAAAAAATCTCATTGATATAGTTGGAAATCCTCCTTATGAACAATAGTAACAAAAATATCATGAACATTAGCCAGGTTTAAGGGGAAATTTTTATAGGGACAGAAACCTGTCTCTAATAATGACAATAACGCCAAACATCAATTCTATTTCTTAAATTAGATTATTTGTGACAAGTTTGTGTAGCAAATACATCAAATAAAGAAGGACATTGTTAGTATACATTTAATCTCAGGATAAAATTTAATTCAATTCTGAATATTACTCATACTGAAAGAACAACCATTCAATAACGAAGATTACCTTTAATGTGTCGAGAATGGTCACTTATAGAAGTATTTTCTTTTAATCAAAACATATAATAATTATAACACACACTTTGCTTGGGTCATTTGTTGTTTACCTGCTATGACGAGGTCAAATTGTTAAGTATTTCATCCAATTATAAAGGTTACTATAACCGTAAATACAAGTATGACCCTTCACTAAAATCCAAACGCTGTATTATTTCACTGGGCGATTACAATTCCCATTAAATCCATTATGAAATAGGAAGACAACTAGAGTGTAAAATTAAAACTTGACCCTCGTGAAATAACAATTTTAGGATACGCACAACTTGCATTTAAGATTGTGATAAACCGCAAAATAATTAAATGCAAATAAAAAATTGAAAATAGCTCAGCAGAAGTTCGAGGAGTGATTATTATTTATTTTCTCAACACTGATTGTACTGTACAACTGTATAGGAATCGACATAAATTTAAAACAAGCTGTGATCTAGATATGATACCGAGCATGGAATTTATTTCATTCCTTTTTTTATTTCCAAATGGTAAAACGATAATTTACAACAAATTGAATTTCTCATATGTGGAAATGCGCAAGTTAGAACCTGTGCCAACTGAGATAAACTAGGATTTTTTTTCCTCTGAGGATTCGCATTATTTCGTTCTATATTAAAGTATATTTCACTTAATCTAGTCCACAACTGAAAGAAAGAAAGAAACAGCGCGCATTTGGTTATCATTTCATAACGAAGGTGCTATCATCCTATCTCCAAACATCGAGTTACATTAGAATTATTACGTTTTCTCAAAACGTTTACTCATACAGTCGTATATCGGGACACGTGCCAGGTGTTCTAAATATTGATTTTAAAGAGTGATAATTTTTCGAACAATTTAATAACAAATAACTCAAAAGTAGCTTAATCATTTCCCTGTTAGCACTTGGCAGCCCATACGTGCATAAGAAATTATGATACCACTTCAAATGGAAAACCTAATTTCATTGTGTTAATTTGGAACAGCTCGACCAAATCTCTATCAACCTCTTTGATCTCTTACAAAGGAATGAAAATATAATTATTTTGTTCTAAATTAGAAATGTTATTAAGTGGATAAATTAAATCATCTAAATAAATCTGTTCACACTCATCCAAAAGGATACAATTTTCACTGTTCTTTCATCCTCCTTGATGTTGATGCATAAGCCTTTGTTTGTTTCCGATACCATTTGAAACTAGAATTGAAACTTTGAAACTAAAATATTTTAGAAAATCATACCAGTGAAAAGGTTAATCGGCTTAACCATAGGACCGTTTGTCTAGAAAAAGACAATACCTTGATTTATTGCAAAAATTGTTAACAAGGAAATTGAAATACTATCTGATCAGTTAGAAAGAATGCATTATTATATTTGTGCAAGCTCTGCTCTGATGAAGAAAATCATTTGCACAAGACTTGTAGAATGCTTCACCAACTTCTTCTTATACATTGCAATAAAAATAACTGATGAAATCAACTGACTGTGCATATGTATGTATCATTGATTTAACACTAAATGTGTGTGTGTGTGTGTGTGTGTGTGTGTGTGTGTGTGTGCGTGTGTATATGTTTGTTTATTAGTGTGATGATGATGTCTAGATGGCTGCAATTTTACAAAAATCTCAATTTTTATTGTATTATTGGCGTACTCGATCGCACGAAGGGGTTTGCAAGTTATTAAAATAGGTGCGTTAGTGTGTGTGTGTGTGTGTGTGTGTGTGTGTGTGTGTGTGTGTGTGTGTGTGTGTGTGTGTGTGTGTGTGTGTGTGTCTATTGGGTTAACGGGCTTAACATGCAGTTTGCTTAAAATCACGAGTGAAGAAATTCTGCAATTCCCCATTTCCCCAAATTTGAAACCAAAGTTTGTAAATCCAAAACATATACATGTATTTCGTTAATCAGAGTTGATGGAATAGTGCAGTGGAGTAGACGGGCACAGATTTGGGCTTTGTAGAACAGCTAAATTGTGCTTTGCGTATACGTGTTTCCCAAAGATAGCTTGGCAGAACGATTTTAAATTCTAAATTCTATATACAAATGTGATCACGGATGGGTGAAGTGGAAGCCATCCTTATAAAACGAATGAAACTGTCGGTCTAATATCAATATTTGAAGTTCCTTTGTTTGGTGTAAACCGGAAAAACACTTGACAACTTTTAAAAACATGTCCTAAGTAGTCGACTAATTGATTTAAACTTGCTCTAATCACGTAAGTTAATCAAACTCCTCAGCAAACATCCGAAATAATGGACGCGGTCAAACCCTTTACCGTAATAGATGATGTCATAGATGAAATACAGCTTTAGGCCTGAGGAACCAACATAATTAATCCCGCCAAATGTCTTCCCGAACATCATTTGTCATGTCTTGTTCTTTTTTCTTCTTTTGCGAATGAACTAAATAAACATTAATCAGCATCAAGTCAAGTCATGCAAAAATAACGGTGATGCATTCCTATGTATTGCGCAGCCCCCCCCCCCCCAAAAAAAAAAACCGCCATGATTTTGGCGCTGAAGTTTGATATTATTAGCCGGCTTTAGCAGGTTGCCACTACGGCGCCTCGCATTCCGTCCCACCTGGGACGAGTGCTGTACAGCGCAGATGATTTTCTTGCTGATGGAAATAAATGTCATGGGTGGGACTCGAACCGCCGACCCTATAGCTGAAAGGCATTTGTTTTTTACCACAGAACAACTTCACCACGACAATTCTATGCCTTCTAACAATATATATGATCTTTTTTCTTTAGAAATAGGAAAGGCAAAGTAGCATTACATCAAGAAATCAAAACAAGTCAACATTGCGGATTCTTGGCGGATTGTGGCTTTTCACTTAATGGGTGGCGTGCTTTGTTCAAGTATTTGCTGCCGTGCTTTGCTCTGTGCACAATGTGGGTTGTTGGAGTGGGATTCCGATATTTGGTTGGGAGATGGGTGGGGCGTGGGATCGGGCGAGGGATGAGGTGAGGGTTAGTAAAAGGACAGTAATAGCATTGTGCCCAATAAAAAAAAAATACTCAAATTGAAAATAACACTTTTTTTTCCTTAAAAAATGGATTTCCGAGGAGACTAAACAATTTTCTCTGCTTGTGATGAAAAGTGGAATGTTCCATGTTTTGCGAAAGATATTATTCATTCGAAATTATTCGCTTCAAATATTCATTATCAAATTATTAAATAAAACACGATACATCTCCAACATGGCTGATAAATAATTTCATGAATCCATTAAGTAGCTTCAATCATAATTTCTCCGTAAAAAATGAAAAAATATATAGCCATAAGCTGATATTTTCTTTTTATAATTTATAATGCTGCTAAGGTTGACACATTCATCAAAAAATGCAAAATGAAGAAATTAGTATTCATCATCATACGAGTCATTCTTCTAACACTTTGCAACAACTTTAAAGATTGCACTAATTCCACGATCATTAGTGATGGAGAATAAATAGTGTATATGTATTTTTACCCTATAAGTGACGTATCAAGCTTTGATAAATGGTTAGAGTTGGGAAATGCGAAAATGAACAGTTTTATTTAAATGCAATTACGAAGCGTTGATTTTTTTCGACCTTTTCCTTTTTATTCATTTCATTACAAATACATCAGCAAGCGTATCATAAGAATATATGTTGTCATTACAACATCCAGTTATTCCACATTTAATGTGACATTAGGATATCTGAACAATGTGACGAAAACGTATTGGTAGAACGCCTATTGTTTCATAAAAAGAGGGCAGAGCAAATATTTGTCGACAGCCCTTAAGAGATTAGGTCGTATAGAGTCAACTCAAGCAAGCTAATGCCTTTGAATAATGGTAATAGGACATTCAGCCCACGTGTTAGCATATAAGATACTGGTAAAGACGTATCTACATTTAGTTGTCTTTATCCTACATATGGCTTCTAATGGGGTGTTGCTCAGAATCAACTGCAAATCAACTGCAACTTTGCAAATTGTAACGCGCATTTTCATTCGCGCATGATATGCGCATTTAACAAGCCGCGCATGAAACAATGATTTTGATTGGTGCGTTCCGATCAACTGCAACTTGCGATCAATTGCAACTTTTGAAGAACATCCCCTAAGACTTTTCATTTTGGGTTTCGCTAGATCTTGAAAAGTATTCTACTATGAAACAGGTGGCGAATAAGGCTAATATTCTGACATATTCTTATTCATTCAAAATTATAATTTTCAAGCCAAAAGGTAATTGTTAAACTCACTTTAGATTCCAAACTTTCACAGTTTTTTGACAAGCATAAAATTGCATGTGTGTTCTCGAAAGTTTGGTTGTATCGCTTTTCAGTGGGTAATGAATTTAACCCCCATCCAATGCGTAAATTTAGTTATCAAAGAATTTTGACAAAATCGGATGACCACCTGTTAGAGTAAGATTTCAAACGTGATCTTTGAAAGGTGGCGCTCTTCACAACATATAGCTTTGAAGATTATTTTAAAGACTAATATGAAGGATAATCTCTTTTTTTAAAGAGAAGATATGTGTAAAAGACTTTCAGTATAGCAGATAAATATTACTTTTAAAAATAGAAACCTATTTTGAAATTTAAAAAAAGTTTAATTTCATTATCATGCAATTCATTAATCGTGGTCTAATATTTTACATGTGGGACTGTTGGTTCTCAAACTACTCGAGAGATATGTCAATTATAAAGTCCCCTTCTCATCAACAACAAAAATGCAGAGAAACTTATCGTCTTATGTTAATTAACCATGTTCTAAATTTTGTTTGATTTAATAGTAGAATTTATTCATTTATCTATGTTTTATTTCAGTAGGGTAACTATATCAGTGATTGAAACAGTGTTGTCCTTGCAGGCCCTACAATCGATTTCATTGAACTGTTCAAGCAGTCGAAATAATATGACATGCCTATAAAAAGTCCATGTTACTATACCTAAAGTTATAGCAACCATTGTTACTAATATTCTCCAAACCAAGATCGCAACAACGGCAAAACTCAAGAAGCGAATTTCCGGCATATAAGTTAAAACATAGAAATACACAAACATACATACAAGTCATCATGCTTAACTAAACACAAAAACGCAACTATTCCCCTTTTTTGTTTAACGGACTGGTGTCATGAAACTCATCACCAGTTCAATCATATTAATGATTGAATTTATGATTTCCACAGACAAATTAGCCAGAGAATTGAATATCGTTACTGCCACATTTCATCGTTGGACATAGCTCAATTAAAACAATGTTCTAACTTCAAGACAGGGTAGTTACTGTTTTTTGTTGTGTTAGTTATCAGCAAGTGATCACATCAACAGTACATTCATACCTACATCAAAGTACACAATGATAGGACAAATGCTTCATGTTGGAAAAGAAATTTAGCAATTCAATAGATTTATTGTCACATTTATAAAAAAAAAAACTCTACAAATACAAAGATGCACTTTAAGTAGATATCATAAAATATGTACGCTTTTTCCAAATATTTCATGATACTATACAATGTATCACAAAATCCTAGGAACTAGCTACTTTAACAACTTTGTGTTATGCAGTGATGCTGATGATGATTTGTTTATCATATTTGGATAAGGGGTACTAAGCTCAAAAGCTATCGGTACTTGCCAAAAAAAGTAAACTACATGTATTTATGTTCATCCACCTGTCAACTTAAACATGTAGACCAGTTTTGGGAGAGATGGAGCTTCAGATATTTAACTTATTTGTGAGCTGTAGTAAGCAATTTTTCAATAGTAAATTAGACCGAATTCTGACTCCAGCACACCATACCACCGGTCGCTCCACTCACTTTGGACCGTACCAGTCGGCACGCAGCTGCAGTTCAGTCATCTAGTGCCTTGTAGCAATAACGGCTGATTGGCATTTTCAAATAAAAACATAATTGCCACATTTCATGATTGGACATTGCTCGATTAGAAAGATTATGCTTACTTCAAGAGGATACTTACTATTTATGCATGTAAAGCAATTTATTAGAACACCAGCTTGTTTTAAATCAGCTTCTGGAACCTGATCATTACTAATCTATACCATTTAAAAACTTTCAACTATTTTTTTAATAGAAAACAAGACAAATTTGCCACACAATTCAACAGGTGTGTCACCATTAACTGAAAGCATGAATATAAAATATCACTGAACAATTGAATATTTTCCATGGATACATAGGCGCAAGGCATTATGGTCTGGTGACATTACGCATTCATAGACATTTATATATCTCAGTACACACTTAAGAAGTGAAAGAGGATAGAAAATAAAAGGAATACAATTTTGGTTGGCATGTCTGAGGCAATATAAAATCAACATCTGTGGGCAAATTAGCCACAAGCTCATTACAGGATTTCCAACCATTACAGAATATTGATTAGAGTTTTTCTAATGCAAATGATGATGTAGTAGGTCTATGCTTTATATCATTAGAAAATGTTTGGTTGAGCTACCAGTATCATTTGCATTCTAAATCTGACCTAATACATATTTATGGTCTTCATCCTGGTTAATATGGTGACCTACTCCCCTGTTTTTTCTTGCTTTCAATGCAATCATAAATATACGATCACATTTATCTCATTTTAGTAAACTTTTCTTTAAATTATGTATCAATGCACATGACAGTAAAAAAAGGCCCAATTACTTAAAAGAAAGAGTGAAGAGCTGATATCCAAGTTTGATGAAGCATATGCCTTTGTTTTACATTTGTAATATATTCTACTAAGGGGGTCTTGCCACAAAGTTGCAATTGATCGTAAATCAACTGCAAATCATTTGCAAGTTGGAACGCGCATTTTCATTTCCATAACTGTCTGCGCTTTTGACCAGACATTATGAAACAATATTGAGTGGCGCTTGCTGAACAACTGCAACTTGCAATTGATCGCAACTTTGGAGCAACACACCCTAAGAATGGCAATGATTACAATTGCATTGAAGACTTGGTCTAGGTAAGAAAAATCTTGTTTTGGTCATAAGCCAGAGAAAATCAGACAAACAGATAAAAAAAAGTTTTAAGTACATCAGACTATAAATAAGGAGTTATAAACATTTTAATTATATAACTCAATAGTGATTTCTCTGCAAATTGGCAAATTTTGGTCATGTGATATGACATATGGCATGCACTTCTCTGCAAGTAGTTTATTATATCATATTGTTTTAAAACACTCTTTTTCAAACCTTTAACAGAAAGAAAATTTTCTTTTTCGTTAATAAATAAATGGGTGCGGGTACATTTATTGATTCAACCTTTAGAATATTTTGTTTTACATTGCATTGATGGGTTAAAACGTTTTATCAAAAACAATATACCAGTTGAGAAGTGCATGACATGTGTCAAAGCACATGACCAAATTTTGTCAATTTGCATGAAAATCACAGGCCGTTATGAAATCTAAATATTCATAACTTTCTTATCTACTGTCCGATTCATCTAAAAATTTGATCTGCTCATCTGATTTTTGTGTTTTTAGTGAAGTAAGAATTTTCTGACTTAGACCCAAACTTTAAATCTTATCATTCATTCAGGCTGGCAAGTTACAGTATAGTTACATTCTGAACGATATACAGTCAACCTTTCGGAAGTCGAAACTGTTGGAACTAAAGAAATAACTTCAACTTTTAGAGATTCTACTTATGAAGGGAAAAAAAACAATAGAAAATAAAGAAGGATATGATAGAAGACGACTTGAAAACACTATTGACTCAGGTGATTATTTTACTTGTACGAGGATGACTCAGGCAAGGTTGACTGTAATTGAGATAAAAATATCAGCAAATAATAGACTTATATCGGATTCTTGAACACGAATATTTGGAGTATCCATACTCTTTAAACAAACAAACAAACAGCAAAATAATATATTCCTCGTTTTAATGATACCACTTAAGAGATTCAGTGAAATAAGCAACCTAAGACATTGAGTTGAAAAGACCTGCTAGTTTTATCTATAGAAAATGTATTTTAACACTTGTTACCCTCAAAAGAGCTTCTTCTTCTTTTTCTTTGTTTGCAATTTCAATTTTTCTTCAGCTAATCGTTTCTCCAGTGCCTCTCGTCTCTGCAGTTCGGTATCCTGAAACAGATGAAATATATTGATATAGGTATACAGGGATCAAAACAAATTCTTCATCTTGAGTAATTCTAAAAGAAGTGTAATCCAACTCAAACAATTTGGGAAGTGCAAATGAATGAAATAAATCAAGAACAAACCTCGACAGTTTGGGATGACATTGTATGATCCATTTTTGTCTTAATCAAGTTTGCAAGTTTATATAATTTTTAAATTATAAAGAACACTTCATTGTGGGAAATTTAAAACTGGTAACATTTTCAACATCTCTGATATCATAATGGACAACTCTCTGGACATCTAGTAATTCTGTACACACCGTTTGTCTTTTTTTTCATTTTGAAGAAATTTTTTTTTGGAGTAATACAATACTGTATTTATTCTGCAATTATTAGGGATAGAACAATGTGGATTCCTAAATTGAAGATTATGTAAGGCCAATTTTTGAGATTTTGATTGTGTACATCCACAAACAGTCCCTTATAAATACAGTATTTAACTATGAATTTGATGGGCATTTTGGGGAAAGAATAAACACATCCCTATTAGAATACATACGAAAATGGCTATTGCAACCTAAGCGAAAACATCTTTCCTGTTATGCAAACAGATAAACATGCATTTGAAAAATTTTACTCAATTATTAGTAAGATTAGGGCAGAAAAATTATTCTTTCTACTAGAGCCAAAATTAAGGTTGGAATATAGAAATGTCTATTCTGCCAACTTCTTTTATCCATTAATGTTTCACTGAAAAAAATAGTTAACTGCTTTGAAAATCTAATCCAGAATTTATTATGCAATACTTCAAATACATTTGCAAAAAAGATTCAGATGCATCTATAGGTCTAACTGAGGTTAAAAATTACAATTTCTCTCATCAAAATTAGAATATTTCTGATTTGATAAAATCAGGACGGTGTTTCACCAAGTTATGAACGACTTCAATAACTGGTATGAATTCTTGCACTACATACGTGTAATAGGATTGATCATTTGGGCACGAGAGCTGGTACCAGTCTTTCTTATACACTGCAAAAATGCTGGTGTTAAATCTAACACCAACTGGAATCTATATAGGACCACACCAGAAAAGTGTTACAATAACACCAGCTTAAAATCAAATCAATATATTTAAACACAGACTGGTGTTGTTTGGGGCCTTAAACAACACCAGTTGGATTTGAAATATATTAAATGGATTCTGAAGTGGTGTTATTTAAACACTTTTCTGGTGTAGTCCTATTCCGGCTGGTGTTAAATTAACACCAGTATTTTTGCAGTGTAGATATTCTTGAAGTCATTCTTATCTTAGTGAAACACTGCCCCAGGTATAATTTCTCCTTACCTGTGCAGCAGCACTGGGAGATGCTTTCACAGGAGACTTCGAAGGTGATGATTTCACAGGCGAGAGTGTATCGGCTTGTACATTGCCAACCAAAGAGGGCGGTAGACGGGTTGCCCACGTAGGACCAGCATCAGCTACTGAGGGGGCAGCATCACCACCCATCATGTCATCATTGTCCCCACTTTCATCTGAAGGATCAAGCATGAGCAAGGGAAGTTTTTAAAAAGTGCAATATTATTCGCCTTGCAAGGGAGTGAAGTGACTAAAACCTATATTACATTAAGGGTTTGGGGAATGGACGGGAGGAAAATTTTTAGAAATTTGAATAAAGAAAACTACTATCTTTATGCATTTGAATTTGTCAATGGGCTGAAGTCAGCGCATGAAAATATAAGCACAGAATGACAGGATTTTCAAAAGGATCTTTTTTTTCCTTTTCAGTCCCAAATCTATAAAAAAAATGCTGATAGTCTTGATATCTGCTGAGGAATCTCATGACTGAAAATACAAGCCTTAAATTTCGTTGATTTTAGGGCAAGGCCATTTTTATTTAGGGCACATTTTTATACTACAGCATGAATGGGGAAAAGAAAAAAAGGGCACCTAAATCTCCAAGGCAAATGAGCCTTTTTGTGGAGGGCAGAGTATAGGGCATCCAAGGCCATGGCCTCCAGTAATGTTAAAAAATCAAGGTGCTTGCTTCTCAAAATGTAGATAACATGCTTAACCCTAAAAGGGCCAGAGGTTGAATGATGGACTCCCCTATCAAGATTTCATGATTTATTTTTATTACAACATTCGAAACCAAATTTTTTGCGTCTGAAAAAATTATTATTTGTTTAAAATTGGGGTTAGAAATTCACCTATTTTTAATTTCTCCAATGACAAACCCCAGATGTTTATTCATTTGTTTTACTCATGTCCAATCACCAAATCATTCTGGAATGAAGTGAATACATTGTTATCTGCTAAAAATGTATTTGTCCATAAACTGAGTCAACTTGATATATGTTTCGGTTTTAAAGCTAAAGCTCACCATTTTACAAATACAATTATCATTTATGCCAAACATTTCATATTCAAGTCAAAATATGCCGAAGAGCCTTTATCTGTTGAAGTTTTTAAAAGTGAGTTAAAGTTTAGAGAAAAAGTTGAAAATATGATTGCTTTCCACAAGGGAAAAGAAGATTTCCACAAAAAGAAATGGATGCCTCTTATGTCATAGATATAATTAATGCAATAATTTGTAATGCATTGTGATTTGTACAATTTAATTTTGTATATGCATTTTGTTGAAGCAAAAAAAAATTTTTTTTTTTAAATGTTGTGCCAAGGCTTTCAGTTTGGAAATTGCATACACTTGAAAAAATTTGTAATGCCCTAAATTTGTGTACAAAGCCAATGTAAATCACTTAATCACTCCTCCCCCTCCCGGCCATAGAAACCAGAAAAGGCCCTGGCTAATGATAGCTAAATGCTGTCTAAATATGCCATCTAATTTAAGTCAAAAATGATTGTTGGAGTTAGGAAAGGAAAAGTATGCAAAGAATAAACTCACTCAACATTTATGAATGGAAAAATAAGAACAGTATACCATCAGAAATCACTAGAATATTTCAATTGTCAACCATCACGCTGATCTACTAATATTTTTACTAAGTACTACTACTACTACTACTACTACCACTATGACTACTACTACTATTACTACTTCTTGTAATCTAAATACTAAAATCACTACCGATAATACTTCTAGCAATACTACTATAGCTAAAGCAACTCCCTCTACTGCTAATACTAATACTACTATGGCTACCAACATATCTGTCAACCTAGGACTGTAGTTGAGAAGGGGGCATGAAATATATGGATGTTATAATAACTTGGAATGCCATGAAAATATTCTGTATCCATCCATCTTCCACTACACACTTAACAATCTGCTGAGAACAAGATGTCACAATTCATACGAACAGTTTTGTCATTGTGAATTAATATCACACCTTTTCGTCTAACCCTTTCAAGGCGATTGAACACATTTTGTTTTTTGGTTCAAGGTCTTGGTTAAAATTTGTGTTTTGATGCAATGCTCTCAAAAATATACTTGATGCATGAACCGAAAGAGAAAAACTTCAACGCAAAATCTGATCATTACTATTGTGCAACCATTCGCGGTGCGCATTTAATTTTCGAAATGAAAATAATCATTAAAATTGTTACAAATCCTCACATTGGCATTAGAGTAAACATTACGAAAATAACTACATTCACACAAATTGGCAAATCTTAAGTCTTTCCATGCTTTGGGGGATAACGATTTGATTTAGTAACATTGTATTTAATTGAAATTCTCTGAAAAGATAATTGCAAATTCTGTTGTTGCCAATTTGAGGATGAACAGTGAATGAATTTACTGTAAAATAATTTCTATCCTGAATGGGTTAATTTGAATAATACAAAAATTCCTGGCATAGATTTTTCATACCAGTGGATAAAGAAAAATGTCATGAGAAGGCAGATATATCATGGAATTCTGGAAAAAAGTAGGGATTGCAGGTTTAAAGCCCCCCTCACACCAATGCCAATTGAGGTGGACGATGACTGATGAATCCGAAAAAATGCTCGAAATGCAAACAAATTTGACAAATTCAAATTGAATTTGCCTTCCTGGTTAGTCAGCTTTCGTCCGCCTCAAAGCCTGCAATTCAAATAGATATGAGGGGCTACTAGGTTGGCATGTATGTATCTTGATTAATACCACAATAAACCTGCTAAGAAATATCTAATGACAGTCTTTTTTCTATGCTAACTCGTCAACACTTCTACTTCTACAGCTAGAATCTCTACTTCTAAAAATCTACTGTAGTCCATAATATATTCTAAAAGCACAATTTTAACAAATGTAAGCTGTGTGACTTACCAGTTTCAAGAGGTCGTTTTAGCCATGCTCTGGTGACCATTACTTCTTTGTAGATAGATTGGCCTTGATCGCCAAAAGCTCTCTCCCCGCTGCTTTCAACTTCAGACCTAAAGGCCTATATTCACAATGTACAAATATACAGAGGCCTGAGAAACTCTCAATCGAGCTATAGGGTTCGTCAAAGTGACTGGAAATATTTTTTTTTCTTGAGATGCAATCATCTCATGGTCGTTGCTCCTCACCGGTTTACAAAAGCAAATATGGGCATCCAATATTTGAGTGGTTCATAAAGCTTTCCTGCTATCATTGATAATGCCTATAGATGTTGCAGAATTAGCACCCAAGAAAGGGTGGCCCTTGAAGTCACGCATAGAGTCAAGTATAACTCTATGAAAAGCTTTATATTTTGAGTGTCAGAGCCATCATTGAATTTCTGTCAATCTCACTTTGTTTCAGTGGTCAAATTGTGGCTGGTTTTCATTTAATTCAGGTTGTTATTTTTACTCATATGTTTGGTGCTACGTTCTGGGCCTCATAAAGCTGTGAGAAACAACTCTTCAAAAACGATTCCACCTTTTCATTCAGTCACTGAGGAGCATAGCCAGCTATATATATACATTTTCAAGATTCTTCCAGTATAAACAGACAATGTGACTGCATGAGTAAAAGCAAACTTGAAGCATTAGCACTACGAATTATATTTCTAATAATGCAGAAGAATTGGTTGGCCGTCACAATTACTCATGATTATAATCTAAATTGTGCACCGCATAACCTATCCCTTTAGACTATCATGTACAAGACTTGGAATTCAAATTTTTGTTGTATAATTAGAATGTGATAGATGATATACTAAGTATCAAGTTAGCATGAAACAAAACAGTAGGTGGTTCCTTTCTGTCATAACTGGTCTTCCATGCTTGTTAGATTGATTTTCATTATGCATCACAAAGCAACACAACTTTTAACCTCTCACACACGTCTGACATTTGAAATAAGATTCTCACAAGTTTTAATCCAAAGACATTGTCTCACAAACCAAAAAATAAATCCCATCAAATTAGTTTTTAAGATAATACCTCCTCCCAAAATGGTTTCTTCAAAAGGGGTCCTTCCATTTTATTGTGATTTTAAAGTAAAACTTTTACATATTAGTAAATAAGACATTTACATGTAAGTAAGTAAAACATTTACATATTAGTACATAGGATGTATGACTCACTTTTGAATTGTTCATCTCCTGGTTGAATGACGTTCCATCAAATGGTGTTGTTAGCTTGCTTTCTGATTAATAATAATATGAAATAAAAGAAATAAAACATTAATCACCGATGAACATAAAAGCACAAAATAGCATTTTGTGTTTACATCATCAGAGAAATAATTAAAATTCCATATTGAAACCGGAGCCAAAGCCCATTGCATGAGCAAAACATGGTGGGGTCATTAGGTCAGGTTTAAGGGATGCTAAAGTTTGGGTAAATAAATTGTCAAATTTACGCCAGGGGATTTTTTTTTTAATCAATGACCCCCCCCCCCCCCTCCCTTTTTCTTTTTGGTTTGTTGGCCTCTCAGGGGACCATGACACTTAAGGGTGCAAAAGTTTAGCTGGTGACCTTTTTTTTTACTGCTCAAAAAACCGAGCTCTTCAGGGGATGCAAGTCATTGGTGAATGTATGCATTGGAAGGAATGCCAGATGCAAGCTTGCAAACATTTAAATGATTAAAAATTGTGCTTAGAATTTAATATCTGTTCAGCTATCATCTGTAGTACATGAAAAACTTGAAAACTTCTTTCAGAAATCTAAATATGACTTTCTGTATTTTCACTAGAAGAGAAATTGCCTAACAATCATCTGTAATTCAACAATGTTAATGCCTTTCAGCTAGGTAGTTGGGTATAATTCATTTTACTCCTTTCTAAAATGGTAGCAACTACATCATATAACATTTACAAGTTGTGCCAATTCATGCCCACCCACAACACAACAGTCAAAGCCGAGTAAAGTCACCACCTTAGGGAAACAGAAGAAAGAGTCTAATTGCAAGGTGTTTTTAAACCTAATCTGACATGTCACCAGGACAAATCATGTCCACTCCATAATTGGCAAATTGTGAACATTTTGGGCAAAAAGAAGCAATAACTGGCCAATAACACTGGCCTAGATATTGCCTAGATATCAATNTTATACAGGTCCCAGGTCCTCGCTAGAAAGTAGGTATTAAAATCCGTCAACATTTAAGTTTAACCTTTTGAATGAAACCGGAAAGTGTAATTTCAAAATATGAAGGGGGAAATATTTCGGGAACAGCTTATACAGGTCCCAGGTCCTCGCTAGAAAGTAGGTATTAAAATCCGTCAACATTTAAGTTTAACCTTTTGAATGAAACCGGAAAGTGTAATTTCAAAATATGAAGGGGGAAATATTTCGGGAACAGCTTATACAGGTCCCAGGTCCTCGCTAGAAAGTAGGTATTAAAATCCGTCAACATTTAAGTTTAACCTTTTGAATGAAACCGGAAAGTGTAATTTCAAAATATGAAGGGGGAAATATTTCGGGAACAGCTTATACAGGTCCCAGGTCCTCGCTAGAAAGTAGGTATTAAAATCCGTCAACATTTAAGTTTAACCTTTTGAATGAAACCGGAAAGTGTAATTTCAAAATATGAAGGGGGAAATATTTCGGGAACAGCTTATACAGGTCCCAGGTCCTCGCTAGAAAGTAGGTATTAAAATCCGTCAACATTTAAGTTTAACCTTTTGAATGAAACCGGAAAGTGTAATTTCAAAATATGAAGGGGGAAATATTTCGGGAACAGCTTATACAGGTCCCAGGTCCTCGCTAGAAAGTAGGTATTAAAATCCGTCAACATTTAAGTTTAACCTTTTGAATGAAACCGGAAAGTGTAATTTCAAAATATGAAGGGGGAAATATTTCGGGAACAGCTTATACAGGTCCCAGGTCCTCGCTAGAAAGTAGGTATTAAAATCCGTCAACATTTAAGTTTAACCTTTTGAATGAAACCGGAAAGTGTAATTTCAAAATATGAAGGGGGAAATATTTCGGGAACAGCTTATACAGGTCCCAGGTCCTCGCTAGAAAGTAGGTATTAAAATCCGTCAACATTTAAGTTTAACCTTTTGAATGAAACCGGAAAGTGTAATTTCAAAATATGAAGGGGGAAATATTTCGGGAACAGCTTATACAGGTCCCAGGTCCTCGCTAGAAAGTAGGTATTAAAATCCGTCAACATTTAAGTTTAACCTTTTGAATGAAACCGGAAAGTGTAATTTCAAAATATGAAGGGGGAAATATTTCGGGAACAGCTTATACAGGTCCCAGGTCCTCGCTAGAAAGTAGGTATTAAAATCCGTCAACATTTAAGTTTAACCTTTTGAATGAAACCGGAAAGTGTAATTTCAAAATATGAAGGGGGAAATATTTCGGGAACAGCTTATACAGGTCCCAGGTCCTCGCTAGAAAGTAGGTATTAAAATCCGTCAACATTTAAGTTTAACCTTTTGAATGAAACCGGAAAGTGTAATTTCAAAATATGAAGGGGGAAATATTTCGGGAACAGCTTATACAGGTCCCAGGTCCTCGCTAGAAAGTAGGTATTAAAATCCGTCAACATTTAAGTTTAACCTTTTGAATGAAACCGGAAAGTGTAATTTCAAAATATGAAGGGGGAAATATTTCGGGAACAGCTTATACAGGTCCCAGGTCCTCGCTAGAAAGTAGGTATTAAAATCCGTCAACATTTAAGTTTAACCTTTTGAATGAAACCGGAAAGTGTAATTTCAAAATATGAAGGGGGAAATATTTCGGGAACAGCTTATACAGGTCCCAGGTCCTCGCTAGAAAGTAGGTATTAAAATCCGTCAACATTTAAGTTTAACCTTTTGAATGAAACCGGAAAGTGTAATTTCAAAATATGAAGGGGGAAATATTTCGGGAACAGCTTATACAGGTCCCAGGTCCTCGCTAGAAAGTAGGTATTAAAATCCGTCAACATTTAAGTTTAACCTTTTGAATGAAACCGGAAAGTGTAATTTCAAAATATGAAGGGGGAAATATTTCGGGAACAGCTTATACAGGTCCCAGGTCCTCGCTAGAAAGTAGGTATTAAAATCCGTCAACATTTAAGTTTAACCTTTTGAATGAAACCGGAAAGTGTAATTTCAAAATATGAAGGGGGAAATATTTCGGGAACAGCTTATACAGGTCCCAGGTCCTCGCTAGAAAGTAGGTATTAAAATCCGTCAACATTTAAGTTTAACCTTTTGAATGAAACCGGAAAGTGTAATTTCAAAATATGAAGGGGGAAATATTTCGGGAACAGCTTATACAGGTCCCAGGTCCTCGCTAGAAAGTAGGTATTAAAATCCGTCAACATTTAAGTTTAACCTTTTGAATGAAACCGGAAAGTGTAATTTCAAAATATGAAGGGGGAAATATTTCGGGAACAGCTTATACAGGTCCCAGGTCCTCGCTAGAAAGTAGGTATTAAAATCCGTCAACATTTAAGTTTAACCTTTTGAATGAAACCGGAAAGTGTAATTTCAAAATATGAAGGGGGAAATATTTCGGGAACAGCTTATACAGGTCCCAGGTCCTCGCTAGAAAGTAGGTATTAAAATCCGTCAACATTTAAGTTTAACCTTTTGAATGAAACCGGAAAGTGTAATTTCAAAATATGAAGGGGGAAATATTTCGGGAACAGCTTATACAGGTCCCAGGTCCTCGCTAGAAAGTAGGTATTAAAATCCGTCAACATTTAAGTTTAACCTTTTGAATGAAACCGGAAAGTGTAATTTCAAAATATGAAGGGGGAAATATTTCGGGAACAGCTTATACAGGTCCCAGGTCCTCGCTAGAAAGTAGGTATTAAAATCCGTCAACATTTAAGTTTAACCTTTTGAATGAAACCGGAAAGTGTAATTTCAAAATATGAAGGGGGAAATATTTCGGGAACAGCTTATACAGGTCCCAGGTCCTCGCTAGAAAGTAGGTATTAAAATCCGTCAACATTTAAGTTTAACCTTTTGAATGAAACCGGAAAGTGTAATTTCAAAATATGAAGGGGGAAATATTTCGGGAACAGCTTATACAGGTCCCAGGTCCTCGCTAGAAAGTAGGTATTAAAATCCGTCAACATTTAAGTTTAACCTTTTGAATGAAACCGGAAAGTGTAATTTCAAAATATGAAGGGGGAAATATTTCGGGAACAGCTTATACAGGTCCCAGGTCCTCGCTAGAAAGTAGGTATTAAAATCCGTCAACATTTAAGTTTAACCTTTTGAATGAAACCGGAAAGTGTAATTTCAAAATATGAAGGGGGAAATATTTCGGGAACAGCTTATACAGGTCCCAGGTCCTCGCTAGAAAGTAGGTATTAAAATCCGTCAACATTTAAGTTTAACCTTTTGAATGAAACCGGAAAGTGTAATTTCAAAATATGAAGGGGGAAATATTTCGGGAACAGCTTATACAGGTCCCAGGTCCTCGCTAGAAAGTAGGTATTAAAATCCGTCAACATTTAAGTTTAACCTTTTGAATGAAACCGGAAAGTGTAATTTCAAAATATGAAGGGGGAAATATTTCGGGAACAGCTTATACAGGTCCCAGGTCCTCGCTAGAAAGTAGGTATTAAAATCCGTCAACATTTAAGTTTAACCTTTTGAATGAAACCGGAAAGTGTAATTTCAAAATATGAAGGGGGAAATATTTCGGGAACAGCTTATACAGGTCCCAGGTCCTCGCTAGAAAGTAGGTATTAAAATCCGTCAACATTTAAGTTTAACCTTTTGAATGAAACCGGAAAGTGTAATTTCAAAATATGAAGGGGGAAATATTTCGGGAACAGCTTATACAGGTCCCAGGTCCTCGCTAGAAAGTAGGTATTAAAATCCGTCAACATTTAAGTTTAACCTTTTGAATGAAACCGGAAAGTGTAATTTCAAAATATGAAGGGGGAAATATTTCGGGAACAGCTTATACAGGTCCCAGGTCCTCGCTAGAAAGTAGGTATTAAAATCCGTCAACATTTAAGTTTAACCTTTTGAATGAAACCGGAAAGTGTAATTTCAAAATATGAAGGGGGAAATATTTCGGGAACAGCTTATACAGGTCCCAGGTCCTCGCTAGAAAGTAGGTATTAAAATCCGTCAACATTTAAGTTTAACCTTTTGAATGAAACCGGAAAGTGTAATTTCAAAATATGAAGGGGGAAATATTTCGGGAACAGCTTATACAGGTCCCAGGTCCTCGCTAGAAAGTAGGTATTAAAATCCGTCAACATTTAAGTTTAACCTTTTGAATGAAACCGGAAAGTGTAATTTCAAAATATGAAGGGGGAAATATTTCGGGAACAGCTTATACAGGTCCCAGGTCCTCGCTAGAAAGTAGGTATTAAAATCCGTCAACATTTAAGTTTAACCTTTTGAATGAAACCGGAAAGTGTAATTTCAAAATATGAAGGGGGAAATATTTCGGGAACAGCTTATACAGGTCCCAGGTCCTCGCTAGAAAGTAGGTATTAAAATCCGTCAACATTTAAGTTTAACCTTTTGAATGAAACCGGAAAGTGTAATTTCAAAATATGAAGGGGGAAATATTTCGGGAACAGCTTATACAGGTCCCAGGTCCTCGCTAGAAAGTAGGTATTAAAATCCGTCAACATTTAAGTTTAACCTTTTGAATGAAACCGGAAAGTGTAATTTCAAAATATGAAGGGGGAAATATTTCGGGAACAGCTTATACAGGTCCCAGGTCCTCGCTAGAAAGTAGGTATTAAAATCCGTCAACATTTAAGTTTAACCTTTTGAATGAAACCGGAAAGTGTAATTTCAAAATATGAAGGGGGAAATATTTCGGGAACAGCTTATACAGGTCCCAGGTCCTCGCTAGAAAGTAGGTATTAAAATCCGTCAACATTTAAGTTTAACCTTTTGAATGAAACCGGAAAGTGTAATTTCAAAATATGAAGGGGGAAATATTTCGGGAACAGCTTATACAGGTCCCAGGTCCTCGCTAGAAAGTAGGTATTAAAATCCGTCAACATTTAAGTTTAACCTTTTGAATGAAACCGGAAAGTGTAATTTCAAAATATGAAGGGGGAAATATTTCGGGAACAGCTTATACAGGTCCCAGGTCCTCGCTAGAAAGTAGGTATTAAAATCCGTCAACATTTAAGTTTAACCTTTTGAATGAAACCGGAAAGTGTAATTTCAAAATATGAAGGGGGAAATATTTCGGGAACAGCTTATACAGGTCCCAGGTCCTCGCTAGAAAGTAGGTATTAAAATCCGTCAACATTTAAGTTTAACCTTTTGAATGAAACCGGAAAGTGTAATTTCAAAATATGAAGGGGGAAATATTTCGGGAACAGCTTATACAGGTCCCAGGTCCTCGCTAGAAAGTAGGTATTAAAATCCGTCAACATTTAAGTTTAACCTTTTGAATGAAACCGGAAAGTGTAATTTCAAAATATGAAGGGGGAAATATTTCGGGAACAGCTTATACAGGTCCCAGGTCCTCGCTAGAAAGTAGGTATTAAAATCCGTCAACATTTAAGTTTAACCTTTTGAATGAAACCGGAAAGTGTAATTTCAAAATATGAAGGGGGAAATATTTCGGGAACAGCTTATACAGGTCCCAGGTCCTCGCTAGAAAGTAGGTATTAAAATCCGTCAACATTTAAGTTTAACCTTTTGAATGAAACCGGAAAGTGTAATTTCAAAATATGAAGGGGGAAATATTTCGGGAACAGCTTATACAGGTCCCAGGTCCTCGCTAGAAAGTAGGTATTAAAATCCGTCAACATTTAAGTTTAACCTTTTGAATGAAACCGGAAAGTGTAATTTCAAAATATGAAGGGGGAAATATTTCGGGAACAGCTTATACAGGTCCCAGGTCCTCGCTAGAAAGTAGGTATTAAAATCCGTCAACATTTAAGTTTAACCTTTTGAATGAAACCGGAAAGTGTAATTTCAAAATATGAAGGGGGAAATATTTCGGGAACAGCTTATACAGGTCCCAGGTCCTCGCTAGAAAGTAGGTATTAAAATCCGTCAACATTTAAGTTTAACCTTTTGAATGAAACCGGAAAGTGTAATTTCAAAATATGAAGGGGGAAATATTTCGGGAACAGCTTATACAGGTCCCAGGTCCTCGCTAGAAAGTAGGTATTAAAATCCGTCAACATTTAAGTTTAACCTTTTGAATGAAACCGGAAAGTGTAATTTCAAAATATGAAGGGGGAAATATTTCGGGAACAGCTTATACAGGTCCCAGGTCCTCGCTAGAAAGTAGGTATTAAAATCCGTCAACATTTAAGTTTAACCTTTTGAATGAAACCGGAAAGTGTAATTTCAAAATATGAAGGGGGAAATATTTCGGGAACAGCTTATACAGGTCCCAGGTCCTCGCTAGAAAGTAGGTATTAAAATCCGTCAACATTTAAGTTTAACCTTTTGAATGAAACCGGAAAGTGTAATTTCAAAATATGAAGGGGGAAATATTTCGGGAACAGCTTATACAGGTCCCAGGTCCTCGCTAGAAAGTAGGTATTAAAATCCGTCAACATTTAAGTTTAACCTTTTGAATGAAACCGGAAAGTGTAATTTCAAAATATGAAGGGGGAAATATTTCGGGAACAGCTTATACAGGTCCCAGGTCCTCGCTAGAAAGTAGGTATTAAAATCCGTCAACATTTAAGTTTAACCTTTTGAATGAAACCGGAAAGTGTAATTTCAAAATATGAAGGGGGAAATATTTCGGGAACAGCTTATACAGGTCCCAGGTCCTCGCTAGAAAGTAGGTATTAAAATCCGTCAACATTTAAGTTTAACCTTTTGAATGAAACCGGAAAGTGTAATTTCAAAATATGAAGGGGGAAATATTTCGGGAACAGCTTATACAGGTCCCAGGTCCTCGCTAGAAAGTAGGTATTAAAATCCGTCAACATTTAAGTTTAACCTTTTGAATGAAACCGGAAAGTGTAATTTCAAAATATGAAGGGGGAAATATTTCGGGAACAGCTTATACAGGTCCCAGGTCCTCGCTAGAAAGTAGGTATTAAAATCCGTCAACATTTAAGTTTAACCTTTTGAATGAAACCGGAAAGTGTAATTTCAAAATATGAAGGGGGAAATATTTCGGGAACAGCTTATACAGGTCCCAGGTCCTCGCTAGAAAGTAGGTATTAAAATCCGTCAACATTTAAGTTTAACCTTTTGAATGAAACCGGAAAGTGTAATTTCAAAATACGAAGGTGAAAATATTTCGGGTACCGCATAGGGAGGGGGAGGCGTTGTTGCCTGCCCATTTCTTCCTAACCCCCCCCCCCCCCCTTGTGGTAGCTCGGCCTATTATCGAAAGTTTCCGCGATATCTCATCGCAACAAATACCTCTATTCATTAGCTTGATGCTCGAGTATATAACATGTATAATAAGAATCATAATGATGATGATGAAGATGATGATGATTCTACTGTAATAATAATAAGCCAATTAGGAATGATAAATCATTTTAAGATTATTTTCCCTTTCTAACATACATCTACGCCTCACATACTAACAAAAAGCGTGCATCTTTGCACCAAAATAATGCAATACTGGAAGCACCATTTAGTTTTATGGTGCAGTACTACCGGCTGAACTGTGCATCCGCTCTTATTGAGCGATGGACCAATTATGAATGATACATCATTATAACACTATTTTCCCTATCTAACATGCCTCTACGCCTCACATACTAACAAAAAGCGTGCATCTTTGCACCAAAATAATGCAATCCTGGGAGCACTATTTAGTTTTAGGGTGCAGTATTGCACGTTTTATTCCCAGTCAGACGATCAACCAGCTAAGCTGTGTATCCGCTCTTATTGAGCGATGGACACAAGGCAATGTCGTTATATGCCAATGAGCGGATACCTTGGCATATTTTCACGAGAAATGGAGTGTCATAGTTCACGTTTACGGACTGTATGTTTGATGCCGTCCATCTGTCGAAAGCAGCGATCAGCTCAGTCGGTAGAGCGTTTTGCTAGGAATGAAATGATTCCACATGGCATGAGGTCGAACCACACAAAACCAGTACACTGATGAAAACGATCAATATCGCACATGAACATGATGAAGTGGTGCTCCCAATGTTGCAAGGTGCAATAAGTCACCTTTTTCTTACTGTGCACCATCTCTATCTCTCTAATACCAGTGCTCCGTGAAGACGCTTTTGGACCAAAACCATTAGTCAGATTTTACCTCGCTATATATTCTCCACCTGAGGACGAGTCAAATACAGAAGACAGGGTGTTCGGATTTGCAAGCTTTAGTGACATGTTTTGCCCTCTGACTGGACGATCGACATACCTCTCCGATCTTTTTGTGCAACCGGAGCATCGAGGTGAATTTAGCACTGGGGGGGGGGNTCAATAACACTGGCCTAGATATTGCCTAGATATCAATTTTGGTCCAAAGCTAGATGCAGTGTAAATGCGCTAAAAGGCCACTTTACATGTAAAAGCTTCTACAGTACACATTTTCATCTCGAGGGAATCATTGGAGATAGTGGCTATGGGTATGTGGCCACTAAGAAAAATTACACTTTATTACTGACCATATTCAAAACCTAAACAGTTTCTTACTTCTTGAGACCTTTGCCCCTGCCATCTTGTAGTCTTCGATCTCATCATCCTTTTTCTTGATGAGTCTGTGTAACTCCTTCTCTCTCCTCATCAGCTCTGATACCAAAATGAGAAGTGGATTGGTCAGGTGTGATGCAGCCTGGGGAAAAAAAAGAATCACAGAAATATATGTATTCAGCTTTGTATGAAATTTAGTCTTCAATATCACCATCCTTCTTTTTTATAAGTCTGTATATTTCCTTCTCTCTTCCCATCAGCTCTGACATCAAGATCAGGAGTGGATTGGTCAGGTGCAATGCAGCCTGGGAATAAGAATGACACATCTAATATTACTTAAAATGAGGTGGATCAGAATGACAAACAATCTGTGATTCCCTCATCCTTTTTCTCAATGAGTCTGTGTAACTCCTTCTCTCTCCTCATCTGACACCAAGATGAGAAGTGGATTGGTCAGGTGCGATGCAACCTGTGAAAAGGTTGTGTAAACGGCATCATACATTTCTAATTAAAGGTAAGCATTATAGGTGACCATTGTAGACCGGTGGTTACTATGGAGGTTTCATTTCATTTAACACAGTCACACTCAGTCGACTGGAAGTAAAGATCATCCAATATTAACACATCAACTGCTCTTATTTGTTCAATCCCAAAATCAGTTTGGATTTCAGTGAAGTGGTTCAAGATGATGTCACAATGGCATCTACACATGAGTGAGTGAACGGACAAATCAAGAAATGCTCATCATAAATTGGGAGGGCTGTCAAAGAAATCATAGCTATGACGTAACATGCCTACCAGCGCGAATAAGGCAACATGCACTTTCGGTCGACACTGAATGTGACAAATGAAATCGAAACCTATAGACAGATGGCTACAAAGGATTTTACTTACCACTTCGTCAGTAGCCTTTGAGAGATGCAGCGTCCACTTGAACGGCACGCCTTGTGGCAGCTTGGAGGTGAGATTGATCTTCATGCTTTCCCTTTCGCCATCTTGTTTCTTGTATCTCAAAGAATACTTGGCCGATTGCTGTGTGCCCTGAAGGAGATCATTAAGATGCTGGAGGAGGTCTCCCAGAGGTGCTTCTACGCTTGGGTTACACACCTGTTTGTTTGGAAAGTATGAAATGAATTACCATCAAATAAAAATCTCTCTTAAAAAAGGGAATGCAAGCCCCTTCCCCAAAAAACTTGTCCTTCAACATCTCTATTATTTCTGAGCGCTTTCTATCAATTTTACACAGCACCTGCCTTTTTTATCATTCCTATTACCATGATCAAACCCAAACAAAAAGTCCATGGACTCAATACCCCATCCTAAATAAATTTTAATAGTCTTTACATCAACAACAAGTTTGCCTGAATTAATTTACATATTTCATTATCTCCAAATGACCTCTCTCTTCAAGAAAAAATGGTAGATTGATCTTTAGCTATTCACACTAAACAATATAAGACATTTTTCTTACCTTTGCTGTATCACGGACAGCCTTCTCATCACCTTCTTCTATCCACATAGACGTATAGTCATATAGCAGAACTGTAAAAGACGTCTGCGTAAAGACACTCTTCATCAAAAGATTACTGCCCTCTATGGTGAATGGTAACCATGCAGCGGCAGTCAGGTCAGGCGTCCACCTGCGGCGCCATTCCAACAGACTCTCAGTCATCTTCAGGTTTCAGGAATTAGACTAAAATGGAAATCAGCAATCCATCTGTAAGAGTGAAAGATTTAGTCTAGGCTTTAGTAAGATGAAATGATTTATGATGTGAATATACATGTAAAACCCATCGCACACGCTACGACTCAATCAACTTATGACTAGCTTACGACTGAGTAAGTTGAGTTAGGACAAATTAGCTATGGTGAGATTGCCAATTGCAAACAATTGTAAGCAAATCGCAAGGCCACTTGCAAGGATCTGCATGTTAAGCTACCCCCAAATCAGGCAAGAGCACTGATCATGCTGATTGTGACGTCACAATGAAATTGGTAAAATATGCATGTGCCAAGCATCACATTGATATTTTCACATGTATTTCACCAACAATTGGAATGCAGTGGTAGGATCGGATCGCAAAGTACGAGGTGACTGTAATGCTTATGACTGGCTTACGATCCAGTAACATCCAGTCATAAGCCAGATGTAAAGTGATGTGATCTATTGACTATGAAATGTATGATGAAGAAAGCAAATAACAATGACGCTGTTGTTGTACATGTAGTACACAAAATAATTTACAGACACCCACCCATGCTGCTATCCCCCTACCTTCAAGTGTAATAACTGATTGTTAGGGAATACAATTTTGAGTTGGCAGATATGACCTGGATACCTGGACCGTATATGGTCGAAATTTATATCACCGTTATCACGTGATCAGACAAATATCATCCCTTATGTCATGCCATCATAAACATTCTGATTAAATTGATTGATGGACCCATGACCACCTACAACTAAAAATCTCATCAGTTCATCGTCAGATGCTTATACATAATTGAGCCACGTTTGGAAGAAAGACACACACACACACATACAGATGCATGGACGGATCGACGCACATCCCGGCAGTTTGTTGGTGATGATATTTGCACCACAGTCGAACAAGCCGCACCTTTGCAAAGTAGCTGCAAGTTAACTCCTTTGAAAGCATAAAGACAAATCGATACAATTTTCAATAAATTTTCCAAAATTTGAAAAGCGGAGACACACAATGACATATAAAACCATTATTCTTTGCTTAAAATAGAATTAAAGTCACTTTTGAACTTGTTTAGTGGATGGTTACATGTGTGTATTTTGGACTTCTAGTACAATGCTACATGCTTGCCATCTTTCACAGCACATGCCCACAAACTGGATGCTATTGCTATTCTGGGTTTTCAAAAAAGCCTTACATTTGCAGAAATTAACTTCCATTTAATAAACTGTTTCATCTAAAACATGCATATGGAATCTAATTTATCTTTGCAAATAAAAGCCAAATGAAATAAAGCCTAATTTATATAAGCATCCAATTGAGGAGTTAAACAAGCCTCTTGCCTGAAGCTTCTCCATATCCAGACATGCCGGAAATCAACATTACAACCAGCGGTGTTGAGAAACTACTTGGGAATCTCAAAATACACAAAGCACCGGGACCGGACGGCATCACACCCCGAGTTCTTAAGGCCCTACGCAAAGT
>BQKZ01006169.1:36860-47437 GCA_036244855.1 Temnopleurus reevesii | reverse complement strand
GTATTTAGTTTAATTTTTGCTTCATATCTAATCATTTTCCTGTCATAACACCAATAATCGTTCAAGTTTAAGGTCTGGAACCTATTTTTCTCAAAATTTTGAACAGTTTCGAACAAAAATAAAAGAAAAACATTCAAAAATATCCTGTTTGAAATTTTGACCTCTAGAGTACACTTGTTGTACCACTGATTGTAAAAATGGCCATATACAGGTAACTCTGCCTAAGTCGAATCTCTTGGGACCACAAAAATTTGTTTGACTTAGGCAAAATCCAACTTAGAAGAAGTAAATAACACAGGTTTTATAGCATTTGGTCAAACAAATTATTTCGACTTAGGTAATTTTTCGACTTAGACAAGTTCGACTTAGGCAGAGTTGACTGTATTGATCTGATCAGATGGCTTACTTCAGTATCAGTAGCTAAGTGACATAGGAGTTATCATTTTGAGCAGGAAAGGGTCACCAGTCGTACATAAGAGTTAATGCATAGCATTATGAAACACAATAATGAAATGTCTTCAGACTTTTCGAGAAGCAATGCATACAGGGGTACATAGTTATGTAGATTATATCCATAGATTCCAGACATGAAAACTTACCGATGGGACCTCCAAATTCATAGTGTGTTGTCTTGGCGACTTTGCCTGTCTTCATCTCCACTGGTAGTTCTAGCTGTTGCTTGCCTGATCTTGTCTGTGCTCTTGTTGTGTAAGTATGCTGTTCTGTCTTGGTCACCGTCTGCACAATTAACAAAAAATAGACATTTTGTAATATTGAAGAGAATATTTGTTTCATGAGCTGGGTTGGCAAACTCAACTTTGTTACATAAAGCTTAAAAGAAGTAAGTTATTGTTTTCACATAAATAACATATCCCGCTGAAATAGAGCCTTCAGCGCATATTAAGAATAATGGGGGTATTTTAAAAAAAGTTGCAACCTATTGCCAATTAAAACAAGCATTCTGGTTGGATTTTGGAAGCAGCAACAATCCTTAATTTTCTTTTGCCTAGCAATGGAAACTATTTCCAATATCACATCGAAAGTCAGATGAGAATTATTCAATTTGTACCTGGGCCTGTAACATAAACTAGATACAATTTATCATACATATTTTGCTAGAATTACTATTACTAAAATATCGATTGTAATTTTAATTGCATATTTTACGTTACAAACCCCAGATTTCAATATGGAATGATAAAAATTAACATGAGAATTTTAAATTCAGTGTCTATCATGGCACAGAAGAAACTAACTCTAGAAATAATCCATTATTTTAAGAGTCACTCAGCCTAGCACCACGCAAATTGATGAAATTGTCAAATTAATCATAAATAGATTACCACATTATTGATGTCATTCTCAGAAAATTGGTTAACAAATGCAACAACAAAAAAGGTTTGTGCAATGTTATTATCACGTGATTTGTTGATCTCCAATAAAATAAATCCTTAGGTAAAACAGATTTTGTGGTTGGAAAAGACACACTTGATTATATTAAGTCAGGCTAAAGGTATACATGAATGCCCTTTCAAAAGAAAGAACAAGAAAATTAGTTACATTAGCACTAAAATTTTATGATACCTGTTTTGGAAGTAATCGAATCAGAACATACAATTACAATTTTGAAAAATTCAACAGGTAAACCAAAATGAACAGAACAGAAGTATTAATATAAAATATTAACTCTATAAGCACTGCATTTCAGATAAATGATCCATTCACAGAGTGAACTTCTGGAAGAAAAGAATAAGAATTAATGAATTGATAGAGGATATGAACAAGAGCCCAAAGGTGTGGGCAAAAATACAGAACACAGCATAAAAATATTAAATAAACAGTAATTTATGAAAGATAACTCAACAGCAAATTATAATATAGGTATTTGAAATGGGGTAATGTCATGTAAAAGTAGTTAGTGTAAAAATGTTGAATCCCAACACTCCAATTTCCCTCTCACTCAAGAAGATTTACCTCTTTGACGGCTTTCTTTGGACTCAGAAATGACAGACTACCAACAACCTAAGTATCAAATTGCAAATCAGTAGTTCATTCAATCATTCATTATAATATATTTCTTGTTTCTGAAGTGGATTAACACAGTATGAAGTTTTTCCACATGTTTGATGCGAAGCTTTTGTGCTCTGACATGAACCCAATATTCAGCAATACAGGAAAACTTGTGGTAAAAATAAAATTAGTATGAAAACTGAATATTTGAACAGAATTTGAACATATTATATTTTTTCTATTACAAAATTTACCTGTGGCTGTTTGACTCTTTTCTTTGGGAGCATAAATGAAAGACGACCTAAAATCTTGGGTGTCAAAGAAGGCAAAACAAGTTGAACCAATACAAATTAAAAATCTGCAGCCATGTTCTAGAGCTTGTGCATCTCTTGTCAACGAAAATGAAAATCTCATCAAAATGCAAATTCTCACTGACTTACCAGATTATTCTCACAGATTTAATGCAGTTTTGCAAGATAATGATAAGATTCTTGAATCCAAAAATGCACGGAGTACACAGAAAGGGAGTCCAATCGACCCCTGTAAATCAGCAACTGCAGCTATAAACAACTGTGTGACATCAATTCAACGGACCAATCTTCTATGCCAACAGCAGCAGCCTAATTGACAAATTACTCTGGAATCTTAAAATTGTTTCAACACCCAATATGTTGGAAGTATGAAATAGCTCACCTAACACCACAGTAGGCATTTGGAATAATGACCATTTGACCTACTTTGCCTATTCATTACATCAGCTGATAGTGCCCGCCCATTCACCTAAGTGAATGCCTCACATCGGATGACAGATTAGATAACATGGTGTGTTCTCATTAACTTAAATTACAAAACCATAGTACTTTGAACCTATTGTAGATCCAATAATTAAATAGATTGCACAGATGTTCAGCAAACATGGCCTGTAATGTGAACAGACTACTTGATTGCATAGTTCAAAATTTTCAGAATTCACCTATTATGTTAATGAAGTGTTAATTAGGCATAATTATGCATAAATCACAATAAACATAAATAATGAAGCTCTTGATGTGCTGATTACTGGTACAGATACTCCTTATAATGCTGCAAACTGATTATCAAAAAAGGGGGGGGGGAAATAAATTTACTGGTGTTTAATAATGTTGCTGTGAATATTTCTGTTGGTTTTTTACTTTTTATTTTTATTTTTTGTATTGTTTATTCAGTGGAAATCCCCAGCCAAAGTACTGGAGAAAGTACATTTTTGTATATTTCAATTTATTAAAATTAAAAATACATGAATTGGAAAAAATGTTGACAGTCTGTATTGACTTGGTATATGAAATCCAATTTTTGAGCCATTTTTTGGCTCGACAATATGTTCAAATACGCATAATGTCAAAATCACACGTCTGGTTAGTGCAAATTTAGTCTAAAAAGTTTCTTGAAAAAAATAAAAAATAAAGTCACATTCGTGCAGAATGCGAAAAATTTGTTGGCAGTATGGCATGCCAATGCATCATGAAGGGGGCCATAATGGCCACACCCCCCGATGAATTGGGGTTAAATGTCACCACTATTTTAATTAAGACATTTTAATAAGCACATTCGTAGTAAATGTACATAGAAGAGTTAATGAACAATCATGATAGAACCATTAATTCAATTAATATCTAAATTTTCAGCAAATGGATATCAATTTGAGTTTCAGATATCGTTTTCCCCTGAATGCCAGCCATTTACATGCCTCGTTAAGTCAGAGTTTTGTATAACTTTGCTTTATCACTCGAACGAAAAGCAAACAATAACAAGTGCACTATGTTAAAGTCATTTATGAATGCTGGGGTAATGAAGTATGTCATCACTTCAGATAACTTCCTGTACAATTTGCTAAATATGTCTGTTTTACTAATTACATATCCTGCTGTTCAACAAGCAGAACAACAGCAAGGAGAGATTGTATTATGTACAGTGCATACATAAATGTTGCATTACTTATTATTATGTCAATTTAAATCTTAATCTTTTGTATTTTCATGCACATAAAATGCAGCTTAAAAAATATATAAACTAAACAAAATAAACTGAAAAATAATAAGTGAAAGAAAATCATGTTCTACAACATCACAAGCATTTTACAATCTTTGATAAACAAAAACAAACAATATATTACATGGCATTTATTTATGAATATATATCATATTTCAATTAAACTGAATGGTGAAGAGTGAATGTACATAGAAGTCCTTTCATTGACTTCTTGCTTTTAGGAGGAAAATCAAAGCAAAAAAAGAGCATTTCTTGAGAAGTTACTCAACAAGAGTGGAAGAACCATGTCTGAATCTGACCAAAGATCAGGCCAAATGAAATATGCACTTCATGTGTTCTTAGATGATAGCATGAGACACTTACCCTTGTAATAAGTTTGGATTCGGTTCTCTTCTCCTGCGTTCTTGATACTGGTGTTTCAACCACTTCTTTCTTCTCTGCTACAGGCTTCCGAGCAGGACTCCGTGACTTCCTCTGCTGTGTCCGAGAAGGGGACGACTTGCGAGCTGGTGATCGTGATCGTCTTCTTCCTGGTGACCTTGATCTTGAACGTGACCTCGATCTTTCAAAATACTTCTCTGACTGTACAAACAAATTCAGAGAAAGTTCATTTTGATAAGATTTTGTCATAACTTATGACTGTTGTGAAGGATTTAGTTTACCAATAGCGAGGTGTTAAGAAACGCCAGTATAGCGCCATATAAATTTTCTAATAATAATAATTATTATTATTAGAGCAGATTTAACCAAAATCGGCAATTACTCTCTGCTTTACACAATCTGTCAATCAGTGGTAAAAGTACTAATTTACTTGGCAGTTTCCTCCTTTATTCTATACATGTGACATAAATTTTGGTTCTCAGCTTTCATCAAATTATATAACAGAAAAAGAGAAAAGGAAGAGAGAATGAATTACCTTTACATCTTTGAAGGGGATTTCCTCCACTGTACCATCTTCATACTGGACTTCATAGCCATCCTCGGTCACATCCAGAATCTTGGCTTTGTACCAAAATGTGCTGCCTGGCCACCTGGCCCTCACGGCATCATCTCCCGCTGCAAAAGCAACCTGTGGCATAGTGTCTTCTCACTCTACGGTCTGTAACCAAAGAAAGATAACCTTGGTAATGAATGAAAGAAGAATTGATATTGGACTATGAAATGAAACAGATGCTGGCATGTAGTAAAGTTTGCACGCTAGTCAAAGGTTAATAACAGTATCAGATATAAGAATGTTAATCCCATTACCATTACCATCTTAAGCAAAATAGCAAATTCACAAGAGGCAAACCAGATAACAAAACAAACCAACATTTATTACTCAGAGTACTTAATGAGAGACTTGGAGGCACACTGTGTGACTGTGACATGGAAATCTTTTTTTGACTCATAAGGAGAACCAACCTCTGGAATTATCATGATCTCATTGAATTATGAAAATAAGATGAACACACTGTGAACATTACAAACGACTAAAATGTTATTCTTTTAATAATTATAAAATGACACTGATTAATCTCTTCAATATGTATTGGCACTGCACTACATCCTACTTACCCTAATGCAGACTATTGCAGGTGTTCATACATGTAGATCTACAGTACGGACAGAAATAAAGTTACTAGTGTCCCACCAAAAAATGCATGCGTTTTGCATAGGCTTTGGTGGGACATGGTGGGAAACTGTAAACTTTATTTCTGTCTGTACTGTATGATGAGGACTTTTACTCTAGCTCATGTAGGTTGAGCTGAGCAAAACTAAGGTGTTTTTGTTGCTTGATTGATACTGTAGCTGCCATTGTTCAGTACTGGCATAGTGAAGCCATTATGCCCATCTCGTTCAAAAGGCCATCAGCATACAAGGCTTAGTTCTGACATGCAACTAATAGTTACAGACAATTAACAAAAATCTACTTCTAAGGAGTAAAAATTTACTCTTTTTGCAACACCCCTCAGGGTACGTAAACTGGCTTGTGTATATTTTCTTGAATATACAAACACAGTGAGCCCTGGAAGCAAACAACACAAAGATTAACTTTATAAGGTTGGTCCTTTTTATGATTGTCCAGGACTAGACTAAAAGGCACAAGCTCACCCAGTTGGTTTCGGAGGACAGACCTATACAAGTCAAAACACTACCGCTTGACTGAGCAGAAGTAAGTGTCCTCATTGTACTCACAAAATGAGCACGCTAAAAGTATCAGTCTGTCATGTTTGCCTAGTTCTTAAAAGGGATAGACTCTCATCCATAACAATACAATCCCTTTCATGTTTTGCTTCTTTAACTGAATAGAGGATATTCAGAATGAAAATATATGGGCATTGATGTCCTAAAGTAGATCAAGGATCAGAAATTGGATATTGAAAAATTACAATGTAATCGTGATAACTGGTTTGGGAAATAACCAAAAATTAATGTTCAGAGAATCACATTAAAACTTTAAAAGATGGTTCAAAACATATGATTTATGGTTTTGCTAGAAGAGTATAGAACCTCGTTATAAAGAGGTAGAATATAGCGAAATACATGTACCTGTTAAATAACAAAGTGATTTTATTGGTCCCAGCTCTTTAAAAGGAGAGTCTAACCCAAAATAATAATCTTTCAACAGATGCAGAAAAATTTGAAGAGCAATACAAAAATGTTAATGAGTGAAATCGAACAACTAATAAGAAAGTTATGAATGTTTGAATATCTATACAAATTGGCAACTGATGACGTCTTGGGTGCACAACTAACTATTTATGATATTAATAGCAATGTTAAAATGTTACTTTTTTCCCCCAAATAAGATTTCCTCACAAGTTTAACTGTAGTATATCTTCATTATAGAAGTGTAGCTCCCATGTTTGCATGTTTGCATACAAATTTTGCATCTTTCTGCAAAAATGATGAATTTTGCACTATTATATAAATAGAATGAATTGTTAGTTGTGCACCCGTGATGTCATCAAATTGGCAACATGCCTGAAAATTTGCACTAATTTGCCTGTTTTTTCTAATCTTTAAAAATTCATAACTTTATCATTAGCTGTCCGATTTTTCCCAAAACTTTTTTGTTCTGCACTCCAATTTTTTCTGCTTCTGTTAAATAAATATCATTTTGGGGTAGATTCTTCTTTTGAAGTTTTTTTTTTTTTTTTACCCCGATAGTGAGGAACCTGATACAACAAGGTGATTTTCATGGTCCCAATGACCTCGTTATAAAGAGGTTTCACTGTATTAGTGAGCAAATAAAAGTTTAATATTGGGCATTGCAACGCACCTCAATTTCCACAATGCTGGGAAGTCTTATAGTTATACGGAGAGTCTACTCCAAAAATAATATTTTTTTATAAGCAGAAAAATTGGTGAGAACCAAAAAGTTTGAAGGAAATCGAACGGGGACTGTGGATAAGCATTTTTACACACTCCCATAGGCTTGCACGTATTATCTGAAAAATTGTAACGCACATTTCTTATTTGCGCACAGTATGCACATTAAACAAGACATGCATGATTTTGATTGACACATTCCGATCAACTTTAATTAATTGCAACTTTTGAACAACACCCCCTAGTCCCATGCATAAACAAGTCACAAAGTTTGACTAGCGCGTATTCGGCCATAAACACAATGTGCATGTTGAATGCGTGCCTTTTTTTATTATGCAGGCCTTCATTATGAGCGGACCATTACTAGAAAAATACCTGGATGATCCCCTGGGATATGAACAACCGTGAAGGCACGTAAATAGAAACTGGCCTGGCCTGGATGACAGCCTATATGATGGAAGTCTATTGAGGCACGCACCTTATTTCTGAGCAAATATATAACTGTAAAATAAATCATTCAATCACTGAATCTGGTATCACACTAAGTCTAAGGAGAATATTCTGAAGATTATGAAGATATAAATATTGAACAGAAAAAAGCACAAAAATCATCTACGAGGGACAGATTCTGACAATGTCTTTCAAACTGTCGTAGTTTTGGAACACATTTAAAGGCACGCACTGCTCTTTGCCGATCAAATAAACGATGATTATCAACTTTTATTGCTATATTTTTTACTTCCTAATGTCATAAAAATTTTAAAGATTAATATGAAATAGTATAAAATCATTGGTATACTATTAAAGACAACTTACGATTTTGTACCCAATTCTTGACTGCATTAGCAAAAAATTATGTTTGCAAATGCTTCCTTAATTAAGACCTTAGACTAGTCCCATCTTCTGCCCTGGATGCATAGACAAGCCACAGGCACAGAGTTTTTCTAGCGCCTATTTGTCAAAGATAAAACGTGCATTTTGAATGCATGCCTTTTTATTACGTGCGCCTTTATATGAGCGTACCTAGGCTATAGTTGAACAATTTACTCATTCAAACATTGACAACCTAACAAATTAGGTGGTCAACTTCAGATGCCCAGCCAAACGTTTAAAACGGCCACCCAAAGTCGAATCTACAGCCTTCGGACAGAACTGGCAGGACTGATGCATATTTTTTAACTTTACTCTTAGAATTAGACGACTAAAGTTGACGCTCAAACTGGCCTGAATCGCACATGAAAAGGGTAGTCAGTCAATTCATTCGTAGGATCAAGTGGACTGCAGTGTAGGATCACCTTGACCTTTGCTTTGGCTTTCGTCAACCCCCACACAATCTGAATGCCTTTAGGCTTTACACAGAGCTAACCCTCCTCGGCTCTTGCTCCCATTTCTCTCTATCATCAATGACTATGTTTTGTGTGACTCAATATCTGTCAATCTATCTTTTATTTAACTTCCTACTTGACATGCATACGTAACAGTTCCAACAAACACTGCCTGTGCCCAAGCATCGGGCTGGTTTTCCACAGCCAGGCCATGCAGGCCGACTTGGCCGCCGAGGGTCTTGTTTACCCGTGCGTGGGCAGCGAATGCCCGGACCGGTGAGGTGAGGTGATCAGCACAACGACTCGCGAGATTTAAAACGCGGATCAGACATCAAAACAGGTAAAATATTAATATTCATCGACATCTAATGGAATGGAAATCCACATAAGTCTCAAGGGCAATATGGATAGTATTTGTTTTGGTCTTACCTACTCCTAGTCGATAAAAAGCCCGGAAAACAAGGAAATCAGGACAGTTGACAGTTCCGATTGTCACCTTGTTGTGTAGTAAGAATCATTCAAATTGCCCACAAAGCTTGTGCGCATGCGTAACGGTCATAGGGGGACGCGAAGCGGGAAGCCAATTGATTGGTGTATTTAAATGAGATAGGACAGGCCTAACCTTTGTTAGATTATGATTGGCTGAATGATTTATTTATCATTAATTATTCCCACGCCCACAATGTCACGCTTGTCCCAAAGCCAGCTGATCGGGGAAACACTATCGTAGAACTACACAACCAAAGAGATAATTATATAGTTTGGTTCAACCATGACACCTCTAAAATCATGCTTCTCTCCCGATCCCTCCTCCCCTCCACACCTACAGGATCCCCTCTGCAATCTCTGCCTCCTTTCCATTCCTATTAACCCTTCTTGCTTCCTTCTTTTTTCAACCGCTTTTGAACATTGGTTGTTTGTATTTTTCTAATTAAGAAAAAGATGAATCCACAGAAGTTTCACATTTTAAATTTGTAGCATTTTTGCAGGATTTTATTTAGTATTGAGATTGAGTTACGATATTTGTTGCCGTTTCAGATTATATGCGTAATGTTAGATAATTATGCATAAGGTTTTGTATTTTGCTACTTGTACTCTCATGCCCCGAGAGGTGATCTATATATACTTCAATAAATATATATTTATCGATCTACATTGTATCTATTTATCTATATTATATATACATTATGAAGAAGCTGTGCGTGCGTGCGTGTGATAATGTATGTACACATTTTCTGCATGTGACTATTCGACTTGTCACTGCTTTATAAAACGCCATGTAAATGTTGAAGAAAGCATAATTTCTACTTGTACAAATAATGGGCAGCTCAATGATTTATGTGTATATGTGTGTGTGTGTGTGGGGGGGGGGGGCAGCTCGTTGATTGCTTGACAAGTAAAATTAATTAACATATTAATGAATAGAAAGATGAAAAAACCATGGATTTTTCGTCCCCTGCAAACCTGCCTTTCAATGTGACGTGAGTTGATGCTCTCGATCGTTCCGTGTAAGGGAAAACCTAGTCCAGTTGAGAACTGTGTTTTCTTATAGCATCCACCTCGAGAGGTTATGTAAGGACTTTGTGGTCGAGTGCTACTCAGTCCCTGTATATGACTTGAGAATATGCAGAGGTGGATTCTATCAGAAAACACAGTCCTCAACTGGACTATAGGGAAAACCCCAAATCTTTGCCATCGGATTTGCCAACGCGGCATCCCTGATTGACTTGCATTCAAACATCTAAGTTGACAATATAGTTGTTACATAATGGGTGCACACTACAACAGGGCGACACAAGAGTGGGTTCCTTCTCAAAGGGAAAGAATTCGGGCTATATGAGAGAGAGATAGAGAGAGAGAGAGAGAGAGAGAGAGGGGGGGGGCTGTCTCTTATACACA
>BQKZ01006169.1:20385-32817 GCA_036244855.1 Temnopleurus reevesii | reverse complement strand
AAAAAAAAAAAAAAAAAAAAAGCAAGCATCGATAATAACGATATCGTATAGGCTCGTTTATAGGAGTTTTACTGGAGGGTGCAAGCGTGGACAAAGCAGATTTTTTTTTTACAAATTAGAAAAAATGTGAAAAGGGGAAAGGCTAAAAGGGTAAAAGGTTTCTTTTGCTGAAACGGATCTTATCTTTTCTTTAATGTTTTTTTTTTTGCCAATTGGCGTAAACGGACGCGTGTGGACAAGGGATTCATCCGCCCTCCCCCTCTCATCCCGTCTAGTCCCACACTCCTTGTTGTTATGGTCCTGTATTGTTTGCTGAAAGCGAGATCTTGAACCTTGGGCCAATTGCCCGAAATGGTCTTAGCTATCCTGTTCTTGCTAAGATGTCTTAACTTCTCATGCCACCCTCTTAACACAGACACAAACGTGGATACGTCTTTGTTAAGAGGATGGCATAAGAAGTTAAGATGTCTCAGCGAAGAGAGATAGCTACGACGTATTTGTGCATTAGCCCCTGGAACCCCGACATCATTCACAGCTAAAGCCCCGGTCACATAGGGCCCCGGAAGCAACACGATTCAACACAACTCTTTGTTCTGAGACAGTAAACTGTGAATTAAGAAAGAGTCGTGTTGGATCGTGTTGCTTCCGAGCCTCTATATGACCGGGGCCTTAAGAAGAGTTCGAACGTTGCATCCAATGCACAATGATAATCAAAATGAAGATATATTCAAATGGCATGACAATGTTCAGGAATGCTTGCGAAAAGGACCAATCTATTGAGGCACCTGCAACCTAATACATTTCACCATTCCCATTGTCATGTACACAGTCTGATTTCTGATTCGAGCATCCAGTGAACATTCCAGATTGTTCGGGCGCGCGTTTTTTTTCGAACGGAGACGGCTGGTCTGAAAAATCGCTTCTTAAGATAACGATAGAAAGTGACAACATCATCTTCAAAAGCTACAAAAAGATGGTTATATGTCTGAATATCATGTACTGATTTATGAAAGGAATTTTATGATATCTAGAAGATGTTGTTCATCAATATTCTGCTATTTATGTTCATTGTCGTTTCGTCACCAAATGAGTGTTCGACAACAGCAATCAGACATGGCGCATTTTCAGCTGATGGAAGACAGGTAAGCAGTTCGTGTGGTTCATTGAAAGACTTCATGTCACTTTAGAATTCTAGGTTTTTACATAAGAAGAGAAGGAGTAAAATCCCTTGTGCTAAACTTTTATGGCTACAAAATGATAATTTGACACCAAAAAAAAATCATTTTTCTTTTGCATGTCATTGTATGATACTGAATGTGAAAGGCCAATGAATCTGATGATTATGATGATGATGATGATGACGATGACGACCATGATGGCATATAACGGTAATAGCGATGCCGATCACAACGAAGGTGGCCTGTATCTTCTGTTGTTGAATATTTATGCGCCAATCACTTAAACTCTTTCTTTTGATTTATTGGGAATGAATTCCAAATTCATTATTTGATTGAATCACCTACTTCGTGTAATGAAATATCATGAGCTCAAAATATCAAATTCGATAGTATTGATATGTGATTTACAAATGGATCTCATGAATACATTCAGAATAGTGAGCTGGCAGAAAAATGTTTAAGCTATATGTTGAGGTCCCTTTTTTTTTTTATTTCAAGTCTAAAATATCAACAATTGTCTAGCGTGCAGTAATCATGTGTCACGAGCCTTTTCAGAATATTATGAACTTGAAAAGAAAAAAAAGTTAATTCTCTTTCTAAAAAAATATCAAGCCGTTATATAAAATGGATAAACCAGGCCAGGCCAACATAACACGTCGGATTAACAATTTACGTGATCTTAAGGACGATAAGGACGATTTACTGTTTCACATTTTTGAGGGGTTTTTTGTATACCAAACTTAGTCACGTCGCATTCCTTAGACCGGGTGGTAACAATAAACATTCTTCATACATACAACTTGTTCTTGACAACCCGAAAGCTTGCTCGAGGCTTGCCCGACATGACAATAAATGCATGCAAACTAGAATCAAGTATATAGTTCAATTAACTAACCGCGTAACTATACGGCCTTTGGCAACAAATGTGCACAAACCGGCCTATTAAACGAAGATACGTGGAATCAAGTTTGGATAGGGCAAAATTTTTATTATGTCGAGCAAGCTTTTGGGTCGTTAAGAAGAACATTTGTGTATAAAGAACACATAAATTTATTGGTAAACATGCCTATTTCGGACTAAGGATCCCAATTCAATATTCGGATTAATGTACCCTTTGTCCTTCTTTTTCGGAGAGTGGGGCATTGCCTAAACCCTTTTCATATTAGGGTAAATGAAACTTCGGGAAAACGAAATCATTTTTATTCTACTCTCTGATAGAACTTTCGAAATAAGGAACAGATTTTTATTTATTTTTACGAATAACAATCTTTCTGAATAACGAATCTTATGAACACCAAATGTAATCGTAAATTAAATCAGAATTTTGTTTTCATTGTTTATTCTCTGCAGCAAATGAATATCAACAAATGATATGTTCTATATGATTGTATATACCATGTACCTAAAAGGGAATGACTTTATCATCTCCTCAGGGAATATTTTCAAAGAACCATCAGCCTTAATTGTAGCTAGTCAAATGTCCAAGGGTAATCTGTATCAACAACCCAGTCAACATGGTCAAGTAGCTTTTCCTCTCAATGTCCCTGCCTCTACCATTGTACTTTTTTCACAAAAAGTTTTGATCTAGCAGGTTGGCCAGGTTTTTTTTCCAGAGACCCCTTGGAGGTATTTATTTTAATTCTTTTGAAAGGGCAATCCAGCCAATCTTATCAATCGCAAATTATTTTCACACATGTAAATTTGTCAAATGTATTCTGATTTCATATTATGTTATATGCTATGTCTTTTTACTGATTGGAAATAAAGTGCAATACATTATATACAATACAGAGTAATAGCCATACTCTCTATTTTTTCATATCAAAATTAGGATTAAGTAGTAAAAGAATGCTATATAATTAAAATTGTAATCACGGTCGATCCTCTTAATTGCCTTTTTTTGCCGTTACATCTTCATGCATCTTGGGTGGAATTAGATTTCGTCTTTCATTCTCGAATTGTGTCCCCCCCCCCCCGCAATATGGAGATTTTTTATTCATTTTAAGGGCTACCCGCTGTCGGTTTTAAGCCTACTTTTATGCTCTTATTTTGTCATATTGACGCTAGAAGTGGAGAGAGTAGTCTAATTAACCCCAACATNTCCTTATGCTGTTTTTTCTTGTACAATAAAATATTCCATTAAATCGGTAAATATTATACCTACTGAAATAAGTAAATATACTTTTTGGGTTTCAATCCCCTTTAAGAACAACATTTGTGTATAAAGAACACACAACATTTGCATCTATTGATCAACATGCCTATTTTGGACTACAGATCCCACTTTAATTTTCAAATTCATGAACCCTTTGTCCTTTTTTTTTAGGGAAGGGATCGATTTACAAACCATTTTTAATTTCGGACTCTCTGATAGAAATTTCGAATAACAATTTTCTGAATGACGAATCTTAAGAATAGCAAATGTAATCGTAAATTTAATCAGAATTTTGTTTCCAGTGTATCTTTATTTCTTTACAGCAAATGAATATCAACAAACATTATGTTCTGTGATTGTATATACCATGTACCTAAGAGGATAGGGATTATCCTCTCCTCGGGGAATATTTTTAAAGAACCATCAGCATTCATTTTAGCTAGTCAAATTTACTTGAAAGTTAATCAGTATCAACAACCAGTTAAGTAGCTTTCTCTCTCAATGCCCCTGCCTCTACCGTCGTTCTGTCTTCACAAAAAGTGTTTGTTTATCAGGGTGGCCATGTTCTTTTCCTGAGAGTCTTGCCAAACTCTCTGGATTTTTTCATATCAAAATTCAATAAAAACTGATCACGGTTGATCCTCTAATTGACTTTTTGTCATTACAACTTCATTTGCTATAGATGGATTCGTCTTTCATTCTCAAATTGTAGCATATATGATTTCAAAAATTTTATTTTTTAAAGAACTTTTGAAAGATTTGAAAAAGCTAATTTAAGTAAAATGCAATCACAAACTTTATTTCCTACCGACAGGAGACCAAGCTTTCGGAACAGAATAGTCAAGAAAAAGACGGTCTGTCATATCTTGAAATCAACAGAAGTGAGTATAAATACACGTTAAATAATGTAGGTAATTCGTATATGCAATGTTAACAGAACAGACAAAGAAAATGGGTAGAAATGAAACATATTGTTGAACTCTGCACACATTCTCCGATGATACATGGACATACAAAATACATGGACTATCGACGATCTTAATTCCTTTGATGCGGGAGGTCCGCCGACATAAACGGATCTTTGAGCTAAATCCAAGATCTCGCATAAATCATGAAAACAACCCGTTTCCGCCATCGACTGCAAACTTATCAAATGTGTTATTTTTCCATCTGTTTCAGAATTATTGGAAAGCTTAATTTTCGTTAAAAATGAAATCGTGCTGAGCCAACCCAATATCAAGATCGTTTAAGACCTTGAGATTGCTAGCATTATTTCAAAAAAGAGGGATTTAAAGATTATACGTCATTCAATTATGAATTATTATGTTTCCCCAGTATTGGCAATTGTATTTTGAATAATCTCTATTTTTTTTTAATGAGAAGCATTATCTTTTTTCAGTATTGGCCATCAATTGTATTGAAATAATATATTTTTTTTTTACTGCTGCAGGGGATATCAGTGTCGACGCACATCGGACAGACGCCGGTGATGCGAACAACGCAGCAAATTCACCTGCTATTCCACACCAGATTTTCCCTAGAAGTTCAACGAATGAAAAAGTGTCGCAACGGGTGAAGAATGCTACTAACGACCAAAGCTCTGTGCGGCAACCCACAACAAATGATGGCGACCCCAAAATATGCGAGCATCGACTGTTTAGCTCTTCAGGAACTCTCTCTTCTCTTCAAATGGAGGAATCAGTGACTTGCAGATGGAACATATCAGTATCTGATAGCTTCATCGTAACTGTCGTCTTGGCGGTTCTGCGATATCACGATTCTAGCTTAGCTCTTGAGGACAGTGCTGGAGATTCGTGTCTCCAGAATGGATCTCGCATTGTTTTTACGGAATTCCTTTCCGATGAGCAACCCGTGAGGACGGCCTTTTGTGAAGTTAAGTCTGCACAGATTGCCGCACTGACCTTCACAACCCTAAGCAACAAGGTCTCTATCGACGTATACAATCGCAGAGGGTCTCAGATAGTATGGGCAGTGTGGTATCAAGCCGTCGATGAATCCTCTGTCAAATCGGCCGCGTCTAATCTGATGGGCGATTTTGATAGTGAAAATGACATGATGGGACTTTCAGCAGTGGCAGCTGATTTAATGGAGAGTTTGTCTAATAAGAGTGCTGACAATTGTTTTGAAATTGATGGAGCGACAATAAGTTCTACGAAAGAATCTTTTGAAAAAGATGAGAACTGTTCATTGACCCTTGTTCCAGACATTAACCAAGAACTCATGTTATCATTTCCCGATATTGGTTTTACCGATCCTTTTGGTTCTAATTGTACTTCTGAAGATTCATTCATTACTATCCGTACGTGGCAATCAGAAGGCAGCTCCCAGGAATCTATCCTCTGCTCGAGTCTACTAACCGGAGTTGAGTTTAGATCACCTATTCGCATAGAGCTCAACTACCATCCTTCAGAAGATTCCAGTCGGGACTTTACGGCAGAGATGAGTATTATACTTCCAGACATGGATGAGGGAGGTGCAGACTTGTTGCGAATATTTCTCAAGAACACAATTGTCTATGCCCTTACTGATGAACAAGGACATCTTGCAAGTTTAGGATACCCGGCTCATTTTCCGAGCATGCGCATGATATTTGAGATAACTGTCGACGAGGGAAGTTCGATTAATCTAGAAATCCTCGACATCGATCTTGGGTACACACCTCCATCAACCTGCAATACAACCACGCCCTTTCTAATCTTCATCCTCTCGCCTTTGCAGGACAAGCAACATGTGTACTGCGGAAATTTACCCCCACGGAACGTGACATCATCGGGGAGTAAGATGGTTATTATCTTCGACCCAAAGACCGGTAGCGGGAGAGGAATACAAGCCGTATACAGTGCCTTTAAAGATGAGAGGAACACCTCTATTGAACACATTGATATTGATGATATCTGGAACCTTCTACAAGAATTGCCTATCCTGCCCTCTATGATAGCTGCTGCTGGAACAGTTTTTGACGAGTGCGGATACATCTTTATGAAAGAATCTGGGAATTACACTATACCCGATGGTACCGTTGGTGACCCATTAAATAGTACCACTTGCTGGCAAATATTGTCAGGTCCGTCGAACTTCATACGGAATTTCTTCACAAATGTTCCACTTCTTGATTCTTTTGAAGGAGATGACGGAAATCGAACACGTGTTACCTACGCAACACCGTTCGCAACATCACACGATTTCCGAGGGAACTTTGGCATCGACATTTCTACCACTGTTTCTCCTGGACCAGTTTTTGCTGACACGCCTCCTCCCAAACCAGAACATAATGTCACATCTTCTGTCCTACCAGCCAATAGTGTCACTCCTTCTCCAGAGACAGTCTATGTTGGCACGCCTCCTTCCGATCCAGTCTGCAATGCCACGCCTAGTTCTGAACCAGTTAAAGATGCCACCCCTTCTCCCGAACCCGATTTCATTTTGCTTACGGAATCAGGCAATGCTGCAGTTGTCAAATGTAGATACATCTTGACAAGTGGTTCGGGTAATTTTGCGACACATAAGTACCCCGATTATTACCCGGCTAACTACTCGTCCTGTTGGTACATATTAACAGAACCGTCTTGGTTCGTCGAGGTCAAATTTAGAAACTTCTCACTTGATTCGGCCTTGATAGATCCATGTGATAAGGGTTATTCTTTTGTAACCATTGACGACTTCGTTGCTGAACCTGTCGATCTGTGCGGTACCCTTGAGGATTATGTTTTCCAATCCTCAAGCAATCGAGTTAAGATAAGAATGGAAGGAAGATTTGGACGAGGACATGGATTTTACGCCTCTTACAAATCTGTCAGGATGCCCCTGTTTCGATCTCATATTACTAAAGGCAATTTCGGCCATTGTAATGCAACAAGTCATCTAGAGAGTCTTATGGTCTCGCGGACTGTCAATCTCCCTGCTGTCATGAGTAGATGTGCTGTAGATGGAAACTGGATGGAGTGGTATACCGAGACTGAGATTGAGGACGGGTGGTTCGCATCACCGCTCTTTCCTGGGCAATATCCGGCAGGTTCTCGGTGCTCGTGGGTTGTTCGAGCCGATGAAAACATGGTGTTAAATTTGAATTTCTTGGATTTTGATCTCGGGGTAGTACAATCAACATATCCACCCTGCGGCTATGCCTATGCCTACATTTTGATCCGTGATTGTGTTTCAGGGGACGAGATTTTTATCTGTGGCATAAATACTGAGGATCATGATCTTTTGATTTAATCTTACTCGGTCGAAGTCGAGTTTTACGGTGGAAGTGGATTTGGCAGAGGATTTCATGCATTCTACAGTCTCCAGCACCATGATAACGGAGGACAACAATACAGCCACTTACCCGAGGACGCGATGACTACACCAGCTGACAAAAGATTGCCCACAACGACTATCAAAGAACCCTTGCCTTCTAAACATGTCACCACGACATTACCAACAACCGTCGATAGAGTAACGGTTGACTCTCAATGCATAAATGAAGGATCAGACAAGTGTGGTGGAAGTGTGCAGTCAGAGTTTGGATACATCTCATATTCACTTTCACCCAACGAACTCCAAACGACAACGAGATGCAGATGGACAATCACATCTTCACTCCGTGATCATGAGATAGCGTTGAAGATATGGGACATCGGATCGGATGTGTCATTGACTAATGGAACCTGTGATGCACGTGATGGAATTCTCTATATAGTCACCCCCGGTTCGTCGGAATCTGTTTGTCGTGATCAAGGACAAAAACTCTTCATATCAGATAAAGGCATGATCACGATCGAACTTACTCCAGGGAGCAGGCTGGGACGAGGTTTCTGCGCATCGTTCATGTCCATTGGCTCTTCTTTCGATGGCAGTGCTGATGATTTACAATTCCCATGCTTGTGTGATATTCCAACATACACTCAATTGACTACAGAATCACTGGAGACGACTGGTCCATCCATTTGTGAATCGCTTATAGGTGAAGGGTCGGGAACAATACCCTTTGAAAACTTTCCAGTTCCATACCCACCTAATTTCGCATGCGTGTGGACTTTTCTAGCGGATCCAGGTGAATTTGTAAACCTCCAGTTTCTGTCTTTGGATCTGGATGGGTTTCGAGAAAGCAGAAGAAGGAGATGTTTGCTATCCGATACACACGTACAGATAACCATCTTTAAGGAATCTGAAGTTTTGAACAAGCGATTCTGTTCGGACGACGATTGGTCGGTGCCTATCCCACCCTCCCAGGACATGACCGTCAAGTTTATATCAGGAGATACTCCACAGCATAATTATACTGGGTTCCAAATGGCCTACAATTTTACTCTTAAAGCACCAAAACTCTTCATCCCAGGATCGGGACAGAACACATCCGCTAACGAATCAACGTATGACTTTGGCTTTAGGGTTTTTGATGACTATGACGACGATTATTCGTCATATTCTTCATATTCAGACGCTGCGGAAGAGGAAGTGGTGGTGGAACCCGACCCCGACAGAAGAACAACAGAGGACAGAACGAGGCTAACATGGCCTGTCGAGTTGGAAACAGATATGCCGGAGTTGGGACTTTTTACTGACCTCTCCACCGATATCCTTGATGACTTTGGTTCGGAGTTACCTGATGAGCCAACAACAATCGCAGGATATCAAGAAATTGAGGAAGATATCTCTACAACGGTGTCGGGTAGAAGACCAGGCAGTACAAACCCCTCTGTTGTGCTTTCGGCAGGAAAATCTACGACAGAATCGTCAGAAGTTGTACCAGGCAGAGGTTTGTAAAGATCCTTTTGTATCAATTGATCTATAAACATATTTAAATAATCAGATTTGAAACCTTCATACACTTAAAACCTCAAAAGCCGATTTTAGTACCCAAATTGTTCATTATATTATCTGTAATTAAGATAATACTGTTCTTGCACTATACAGTGATTAAGGCATAATAATCATGAACGCTATCAATCGTAGGACATTTAAGTCCTCTGATTGCACTTCCTAACCAGCACTTGAGTGTTAAAAAGTGAATACAGTCAAACCTGTCTACAGAGGCCACCCCAAGGGAAATAGAAACAGTGGCCACTGTAGACAGATGGCCTCTATAGACAGGTTCTATAGCATGTATTTACACCTGGAGGGAATCAATTTAAGTGGCCACTATAGACAGGTTGGACTGTATTTAATTTTCAAATTGCAAGTTTTTACATACAAAATTCAAATTGTCATAGAATATGTTCTTTTCTTACTCTTAATTTCTTCACATTCTTCCAAAACATTAACATATCTGTTACTCTGACAGCAATTCCACTTATAACCGTTCAAAAATACTCTGAAATTCTATGTACATGTATGGTTCAGTGTACGCATTAAATATACGGTTTCGTCCGTCATCTAGTCTTTCGCCCTAATACAAGTAATAGTTTCAATGAAGCTGTTACGAGATGCACAAGCTTTAAGTATACCATACATGAAACATTTCATGAAACTGCTGCAAATTCTTAAAAGCTTTATTTTTTTCACGTTTTGCTCTTTTCGCATCCTCTTGTACTTCCAGGTGCTATGACGGCATGGGAAATGGAGCTCACAATCTACATCTGTACAGCATTGGCCGCTTTGCTCATCGTCGTCCTCATTCTTGTCACCCTATACTGCGCGAAAAACAGGTAAGAGACAGAATAATAACAGTTCGGACAATATTTCAGATTGAATACTCTTCAAATCGGTAAGATGGCAAACATTTATTCCACAAACAAATGTAAAACAGGTATCGCATGTGCATTCATATAACATGATAAATGTTTGAATTGGATATGTATTTTATATATTCAATTTTATGTATTCACACAATGTTCCCGATTTCAAGAAAATACAAAATAAAATATGCACGGATATGAAATTTAAAATCATTTGATCTTTTGCTCTTAATTCATATTTTTTAAAGTTAGAGAGTGCACTCAATGCAAGACTGGTCAGCAACATTTGTCATTCCCGTTCCTCTACCATTATTTCGTCTTTTTTCTGAGAAATTTGGAATAGGAATACGGAAAGTGAAATTGCAAATGTACCTGACTATGATGAAATATGACACAAATATCTTGTCACATTTGAAAAAAAAACAGAGTAAACTAGATTATGGTGTATGCAGAAGAACATCTGTCGGTGCAACCATGCATTGTGTTGAGACGAATGGAAATGACACTTCATAATACTATTCTCAAAATACTTGGATACTTATATCATACAGGTGTAAATCATAATACTTAAAATAATTATATCATCGTAGATTTCATTATCTTTAACTCCAGGAGAAATAACAGCAAGGCTGGATTCGACGTTGACGCAGCTGACGAGGCCAACTATTGGCAGACTTACAAAGACTGGGCAAAGGAATGGAAGACCGAACCAGTCGCACCGTCAGCAATGAGTACCGTGGGTGCCATGTGTGGTGACGATAGTGAAATAACGCCCTGTGTTCCCCCGTCTGGTCCTGCTCATGGTTCTGCAGGAGCCCCGCTGCCACCAGGGCATTATCAGACGGTGAGTGCGGTGGTGAACCAGCCTCCTATGGACAAACCAGAGAGTACCTTCATCGCATCGGAGAAGCTGGTTTGATGCCAGTTGCAAGAGACTTGTGTTTCTTTTAAATGAGAGGGAAGTAATAACTGCTTAGCAGGTGGTACATTTCATCTCGATGCAATATGAACAGTGAGTTACATTATTTGGAGAATTTTTCACAAAAATAGAAGAAACTCCTGATCAAAATCATACGATGAGTAAATTATGTATAGTCCGCAAAGTTGGGGAATAATGGAGGAACCTGCATGGAATTCACTAACTCCCCATCATTGCGGTGTGTAGGTATTTAAATATTGTTCGTTTTAAAATGTGTGCAGTAAATGTTTGAATGTTTCTCATTTTACGATTTATAGTTAAACAAACGTACTCTCAATAGATGTTGTTGAAAATCATAAGGTTAGTTAAAGTAGGAACAATTTGACTGTCAGCTAAAAAGGAATCGTTTGATGTTTGAAACATAAGGGATTTTCTTTTAACAGTCATTTGGATGATTCCGGTTTTAACCAACTGAAATGTTTTTGAGAGTGAATAATCGAAAAGAATATACTCAATCCATCTCTTATATAGAGAAGATTGAACACATAGTCTGACAATTGTTAGAGTCCGGGTTATACTAGGTGTCCCAAGGAAAAGTTGTACCCGACTTGGACATGTTTCCCTTTAGAAACGTGTAACGAATGTTAACCGAATTCACATTCTAGAAAATATGTTATCTTGGCATTCTGATAAAGAGTCTCTTGGAATACTCCATATACCACTATTCTGAAGAAAAAAAAATATGAGCAAATCTATATATTAGGCAATTCATAGAAATGCGTTACTAAATGTAATGAAGACACTAAAACAACAATCTTAATAGCAAATTTAAGGAATAAAAATTATAAGTTTCTGATAATCTCTTACAAGACCCGTGTGTGTTTTTTTTTTCAAACAGAAGGTCATGGAATTGGTGTATTTAGGTTGGAATAATGTTGACAATGTGAAACATGTGGTTTCAATTTAGAAGAACACAATTGCTTTCTTCCTAAGCATCAATGCTGATGCTTTTCTTCATTGAAAATTTGTTCATGCATTAACAACATATTAAAACATTGATAAATCAATATTATTCTTCATAATATTATTCGTATCAGCTATCACGTCAACAAAAAATAGTTTGACTTTTTTACAAGTATGCATTGGTGCAAGAAAAATGCAATAATTATCACAATCATCTGCAAATATGTTGTGAATTGACACAAGTTTCATAATTTGCTCAAAAGCCACATGTTAAAAAGATGCGCATAAAACAAAATAAAATGATTATTCAGGTTGAGATTGCAATCAATTTGAACTTTCTTGTAACACACTTTATACATTCATTTAATGATAATCGTATACATGAAACGGCCAAGAGCACGCTATGGACAAAAATATTTTTTCATAAAAGCTAACATTGGACTTTGGTATTTGTTATAGTTACATTTGTTGTGGATGAATTCGAATGTTTATCATGTTTATTGTAAATACAGAATATTGTACGATGTATTAATACTA
>BQKZ01006169.1:0-10020 GCA_036244855.1 Temnopleurus reevesii | reverse complement strand
CATCAGGTGAACAAATAGTTTGCCATTGTTCGTTTGACAAAGAAGCATGCATAAGATTTAGATTCATTACGAAAGTGGTCTATGGTTTCTTGAAAAGGTAGCAACCCAGCTACAGCAAGGACAGTTTAATGCAATTGCCCAATATACATGTATGATGGGAGGTCGCACGTCTGCGCACCTAAACTTTCAGCTTGAAAAAAAGCATGAAGTCAATGAATATCCAATTCAATTTTAATCTGATATTATCACAAATATCCTAAAGATTATGTGTGAGAGATATCTCAGCAAAATCTGACCAGGAACAATGTCATTTTAGATGAAATATGCACTCCTCCCATTTTTGCCGTTCAAAATATTTGGGTCCCTTCTCTGCATCCCATTCACTCTACACGCGGGTGGAGATTTTCAGGAAAAAGTCTTGATTTCACCGAGCGTGTGTTTTACATCACGTATGTCAATGAGGCGCAGATGAGCAACCCGGCGCAGAGGAGGATGCCTACAGTATACCATACTTTCTTGCATTTATTTTTCCCATGCCTATAATTTGGGGTACCAACCACAAAGTCCCATTTTAGCATATAAACTATGATGTATTTTACATGTGATGTGATTTAGAGCATCAATTACAGTCAACTGTTCTAAGAACACGTTTAATTATCTTCTTGTATTCAATGTGATCTGTGGGATTCAATATATGTAGGCATAGTTACCTGTATTATAATGCAAACAACAATATTGTTTACATCTGCATGTGGGCTTACTTCAAATTGTGTTTTTGTTACAGAGTCATCCCAGCTTCAAGTGCAAGTATTGGACATTAGAATTCTTTCTTTCTTTCGTTACACATGAGGTAATGAAATGGCGTTCTTGCAAACAGCCCTGCTTGCAAATAATCTTACTTCTTCTTCACACCTGCTATCTATTTGATGTTCAATGTAGATTTAGAATGAACATAACATATTAACCAAGCTTCAGAATCTTATTTACTTTTTATTTTTTATCTATATTATAATCATCATTTTAAATTCCAAGCAATTTACAGCTTATTATATAACTGCTAGGCCAAAAATAAAAAATCATTTGGATGCCCAAGAATGACTTTTTGAAAAATGGCATCGGTTGGTCAGATTTTTTTTAATTTATTTTTTTTTCAGAATTGTTGGAACAGATTTCATGTAGAAAATTAGACGTAGAATACATGTATAGGGAAAAAAAGTCTGTAACGTCTGGAAATGAAAATTTAGGTTCATATGTCACATACTTTTTATCAATAGATCATTTTACTGAAAATTACTTGTCAGGTTATACATGTATTTCATATGTTTTTGCATAATTTCACTGTGATTTTTTTAAAAATTTAAGTGAAAAGCAAAGAAGGAGTTTAACATATGTCACATAATTTTTATCAATAGATCATTTTACTGAAAATTACTTGTCAGGTTATACATGTATTTCATATGTTTTTGCATAATTTCACTGTGATTTTTTTTATAATTTAAGTGAAAAGCAAAGAAGAGGTTATCCTATGTCATTACTTCCAATGACCACATCATCCAAACCTATTTCCTCTAATCAATGTGTCATCCTATGACCATTTGGTCTAATAAGGATTTTGTTTAATAGCCAGTTTGTCCAATAACAATGGACCAATAATCAGTTTGGCCAATGACCACATGGGCTACAATCTTTTCATCTAATTTTGATCTTGTCCAATGTTATCCAGTCCAAGGACCACTTTGGTCACTTTCAGTTTTTCTTAGAACAGCCAATTAGTTCTATTCCCTTTTGGTCTAATCACCACTTGGTCCATTATCCATTAGTCTATTATCAATTCATCCAATCATTATTTTGTCCATTTTGCTGTTCGACAAGTTCTCAGTTCATCTAAAAGAATAGCCATTTTCTATACCTATTTGGTCCAATTCCTAATTATTGACATGCATATATTATAACTGAAAGAGAATATTTTCATGTATTTATTAGCTGCAATGTATAATACAATATGAACATGACTTGCCTAGATATAGCTGTAGGATGGGATGTACCTGTATTGTAGGAAGATCCCATCAATTGATTGTGTCTTCTTTCTATGTGAGATTAAAGCCCAAGTAAAATTTTGGTAAAAGCGAATATTTTTGTCTTCAGATTTTGTTTTCAAATCTAAATGTAATGAAATATAGTATCATGAATATATTGCACAAAAGATTGTGTGAAAAATTATAACCTAAAATATGCCAAATATCTCGGTGTCGTGTCACCCAACACTTATTCAATATTTTCTTTCGTGATAAAGAAGATCTTCTCATGCACAGAATCAGATGAAAATTTATTTTTTTTGTATATCTTTCTATCATTCTTTTGTCAATTTTCAGAAATAACCGTGCTTGTATCCGATAAAAAACAAAATATTGTTTTTACCAAGAGCGGGCGCTAAATGTGGTTTAACGGTCAAATTCAAATTTTCAAACAGAATCGGTTCATAAAGAATTATGCTTTGGTCTCGAAATGTGTGTAAGATACATATGTCATAATAAACATCCCGTAAAATTGACATTTTTTAATCATTCTAACAAATCTAACATTAATTAGTCCAACTTGCAATCGGAAGAATTGAAGCTAAACAAACTGACAAATAGACCAAATGAATTATGATCAATTTAAGGTCATTGGACTAATGGGCTTAGACCATTTTATGATTTAGTTCACCAATACTAGCAAAATGCCAGTATAAAGCACCATATATTTGTGTTAGATTATTATTATTATTATTATTATTATTGATGATAAGATGAATTAGGTGGTTATTGGACAAATTTGGTATCGCACGAACTGATGTTCTCAGTGGATGAGGTGGCATTTGATGAGATAGCAATTTGCCAGAATAATAAGTGAAACGTTTTTATACATCCTATAAAGTTTGTAAAGAGTGGGATGTGGAACATTTTCCATTTACAAAGATTAAACAGCTTGAATAAAATTATATGTCCCAATGTAAATGTTACTTACACTTTAGAGGTGTAGAGCAATAAATGATGATAATGAGGATAATACAAATATAGCCCCAGTATCTGCTATGCTCCGAAGCTCCTAGTGCTAAAAAAAGTTATTTGCCAAAGATCTAGATTCTTCAATAAATTTGATATGTACATGTAATGTGAGCTTCAACTTACATGTACGTGTGTGTCAAACAGTCCTCATTGCAAGGATTGTGTCACTTGTTGTGGCAAAATATTGCACATTTATGATGTATCATTAACTCTAAATTCTCTTTTAGAATTCTTAAATTTTTGCATCTAGGGCTTGCCCTAATTTATTTACACTTGTCAAAAACAAATTTGTCTATGATTTTTATCCGATTTATGGTGCATTTGATGCATTGAGTCCAAAACTCACATTGGTTTTGATAACTCAGGTCCAATTTTTATCTATCGCCATATGTTGTGTTGTGGAGCATTTGAAGAAGATGGTTATGGGGTAAAATTTTTTTTTTTTTTTTTTTTTTTTTACTGTAAATGATTTTATGAATGATTAAAAATATTTAGGTTTTAACAGTTCTAGGTAATTATGCTGAAAATTACTTTGAATCTGTGAACTTTCCAAATCTTTCAAAGTTTGGTTTGACAAAGATTAAAGTTAGCGGAACAAAAATAAAGTGAAAGACCAGCAAAATTGTTATTTTTCAACATTAGAAGGAAAATTTGATGACCCAAAACAAATAATAAAACTTTGATGAGGATAATCAGACTTAAAGGATGATTAAAAAAATCTTAAAAGGAGAGTCTACCCAAAAATAATGATTTTACCACAGATGCAGAAAAAGTTTGTGAGCAGAACAAAAAAAGTTTGAGTGAAATCGGACAACTTATAAGACAGTTATGAATGTTTGACTATCTAGAAAAATTGGCAACTGATGACGTCATGGGTGCACAACTGACTATTTATGATATTGATATCAATGTAAAAAAAATGTAATTTGCATGATTACATTGATACAAATGTTGTGTCTTTATATAAAGATGATGAATTTAGTAATAAAGATATAAATAGGTTGAATGGTTAGTTGTGCACCCATGACGTCATCAAATTGGCAACATGCATGTAAATTTGCACTGATTTGCCTGTTTTTTCTAATCTTTAAAAATTCATAACTTTGTTATTAATTGTCCGATTTTCCTCAAACTTTTTTGTTCTGCCTGCCAATTTTTTCTGCTTCTGTTAAAAAAATTATTATTTTGGGGTAGACTCTTCTTTTAATGTTTGTTGATTTCTTTAAGGGTAACTTCTGTTCATCTCCTTGCCAATGAATGATTAACAAACACTTACTGTACAATGGAACCAAAATCCCCTTTTCAGAGGTTTTCAAATATGTTTAGGTAATTTGAGTTTCAATATTGTCTAAAAATGTCCTGAGGCTGGAGATGTACAGTAAGTGACGAACATCACTGTCTTGAGAAAATATTTTTTAGAGGAAATTAAAGTTTGTAGTATATTTAAAAAAAGAAAAGTGATATTGTAATGATTCAGTACAAATAACATAGTATTGTGTTCACCTATTATAGTATATAACAAACAGACCTAAAAATTAAGAATTTTCAGAAAATAGTATAATAAAGTTTTGACCATTGTGAGACAGTTTCATTTTTTAATTTTCTGATACTTCTCAGACTTTTATTGGAAAGCATTTCTTTCCTCTTTTTCAGCAAAATCATTCCTTACTTCCAGAGCAAGATTTGGAAATTTTAGTTCAAAGACCTGGACAGTCCACTCAAATCTGTCTGTAAAGACTGTCCAAGGGAGACATAAAATGTGGTCTTTAACATCAGGTAGTCTTTATAGACAGGTTCATTCTCATGAAAATTATTCTTAAGGGAGTTATTAAAGAAAGATGTACTTTATGGACAAGTGGGAAATCAGATTCTCACATTTTAGTTCAAAAGTGTCTTAAGATGAAGGCTTCTAACTTTAAACTCAAATGAAAGTAAGAAATGATTCAGCCAATATTACGACACTCATTGCATTGGGAAACCAAAGAAGTTTATTTTTTATTTTATTCATTTTAATATACAAAGATTTTTGTTTCATTTGATATATTCTCATCATATCCATTTTAGTTGGAATCATTTTAAAAGAATGTGTCTGCCCAAGTAAAAAATTTATATTGATTAAAAACAGAAAAATCAGAGGAACAGCTAAAAAAAGGTTTGAAGCAGATCGGACCATATATTAGAGATTTATGAATATTTCATCGTTATAAATCACCAGTTGTCTGGTCACATGAAATGACATATATCATACACTTCGCAGTTTATTACATATCATATTGTTTTAAGCACACACAAAAAAGGTTGTTTTTTGTTGATATATGGGTACAGATTCATTTATTGATTCAAGTTTTTGAAGATTTAGAAAAGATGAGCAATAATGGATTAAAATGGATTCTTAAAACAATAAGTTATATAATAAGTTTACGGACAGGAAGTGCACGACATACGTCATGACATGTGACCAAAGTCGCATGTTATGACGTAGGACGTTCAGTGATTCATAAAATCCACTGCTCAATCTTATAATTGAAATATTCATTACTTTCTTCTTTGTTGTCGGATTAACTTCAAACTTTTTTTATTTATCTGTTTGTTCATGATTTTCCTGCTTTTAATCAAAGCAAAACATTTTTCTGGGGCAAACCCAATCTTTAAGTTCTTGGTATACATGTATGTCTATTTTGTAAATTTTGCATCTTCAGTATTTTGTTGATCATTATATGAATTTCATACAGAATATTCAGGCAGAATCTTCCGCATTCACAACAAAAATATGATAATGTTTTTATTGTTATATTTTTAGTTTTACATGAGGTTCTAATGAATGATATGATCAAACTAACCCTTTTTAATTGAAATTCATAAGTGCATCATACTAACACCTATTCATAGTCACATTTATGTTTGAAAAATAATCTAATTTTTGATTGGATATGTAGAGTACACATTTAACATCACCAGACATACTTCATTGCTTTGGTTGATTTATTTTTATAAGATTGCTTTCAAAGAATTTTCAATTTATATTGGATTTCATGCATAGATATCAAGTCCACTAGAATGAGTTTTTTTTTGTGTGTGGTTTCTTTTATTTTTCTATAAAATTTATAATAGATGAGTTTGATGATTTGAGTGATAATTCTTTAAAATAATATAAACTGTGTACCTGTTAGTTAGAACAGATGAGTTTGATAATTTGATTGATAATTCTTTAAAATAATATCAACTGTGTACCTACTAGTTAGAATAGATGTGTTTGATAATTTAATTAATAATTCTTTAGAAAATATAAACTATGTGCCTATGAAAAAGACTAGCAAAACCTCAAAGTTAGAACCAACACATACTTCATTCAATTACCCAAGTTGCGGAAGTCACTCATTTTGTGACGTCTAATCACACAGGCATGCACATCCTCTTCCTAGCCTTCATGTTCAGCCCTTTTGCCTCATGTTATGTTCTGTAGATCTTCTCTTCATTTCTTTACAGCTCCCATATGGGTGTGTGGGACCAGGACGAAGACAACTCAACAGAAAACACACGGTTGATGACAGATACCGAAGAGGAGCAGGGAGCTAGTGAAACAATGGCTGATCTTGTGACTTCTGATGCCCCAAACTCCAGGAGACCCATCCAGGTAGAAGGAACAAACAATCCAAGCTACGGAACGAGCGTCAATGCAGAGACTCGTGGTGCTGCCGTTCAGAGAAGGGTAAGGATTATAAGTGAAGGTGTCGGAAACACACTTGTGGATTACAAAGAGGATATGTAAGACTTGTAGTCCGTGTACTTAAAAAATTTTGAGTAAAAACTATAACTTACCATTTTGTCACACAAGTGATGTCAAAAAGAGTATGATATTGAAATATCGATTAAAGAAGAGTAAAATCTTGAAGAAAACTCAGTAACAATACATTTAAACGACTTCCTTTATTATACATTTTCTTCATCAGACTCTCATGATATTTGCATGATATTGCTGGTATTATCAATTTTTCCTTCCAAGAGAAAATTTTGTCGATGATTTGAAAATTATTTAATTAATTATAAACAAACAGTATGCATATTGTGGATATATAATAATTTATTTGCACAAATCTTCTACTCTACATTGCAAAATTGTTTGTACATGACACTCTTTAAAGGAAATTTAAGTCCTTTTTTATTTGACCACTATGTGTTCAATGATACAAATTCAAATATGTAGATTATATACAAATAATTGTCCACATTATAGGGAAATCAAACCTTTTTTTAATGACACTGATAATATTTATAGCCTAAGACAAACATACAGTACATATATTATGGGTATAGAATAATTTATTTGCAAATTCATTAAATTCTACAAATGTTGCAAATGCAAAAATTCTATTTACTTCGCATTCTTAAAAGGAAAGTTATAAAAATAATAATAATTATTTTAGATTTGTAAAGCGCTCTAATCTACCCTGAGGCACTCTAGGCGCACAAAGTGTAATACATATTAACATTACATATGTTACAATAATTGATAATTATTCTCATAAGAGATCAAGAATGATATGCTTTTTTAAAGTTAAGTCCTTTATATTTTGTTTTTGACAACTATGTGGTCTATGATACTAATTCAAACATGGCGATATATATAAATATACACAGTTCTCTATATCATAGGGAAATTAAACATTTTCTATGATACTTATGATATTTACAACTAAAGACAAACCTGTAACAAGGTTGTGACTCTCGCCTTTCAACCAGAGGGTCGCAGGTTCGAATCGCACCTATGGCATCAATTTCCTTCAGCAAGAAATTCCTCCACACTTTGCTGCACTCAACCCAGGTGAGGTTAATGGGTACCTGGCAGGAATATTTATTCCTTGAAATGCCAAGTGCGCTGGTGGCTGCCGGGCTAAAGCCAGGGTAATAATAATGTAAAGCACCTTGAGCACTCAGCAGTGAGAGTGGATACGTGCGCTATATAAATGGCATATATTATTATTATTATTATGAACAAGTGAGTGTGATAATAGATAATATTCATAAATATATACAAAATCCATTAGTTACAGAAAAAATGCAAAGGTAACATTTAATGATGGCAAATCATTTAAAACACATTTCATTGTTTGTGATCATCTTGTTTTCTGTGTCGCTAACAATTATATGAAAACACTATTTGACAAAATAATTATATACTCTCTGAGAAGAGTAAAATGGATTATAAAGTGCTCAGAGAGTATGTGGTTCGGGGATAGCAAAAGCTCATGCTCCATTCGCCAAAGTTCCCCCTACAGTTTATACATGCTGCATTGCTGTAGAGAGTGTGGCCTCACACTGTATGATCATCAAATCAAATGAAATCAAATCATTTTATTTTTCAATTTTTTTGATAGTTCAAATAATACAGTCATAAATAATAATGGAAATAACTAATATTACAAAAGAAATGAAAAAATAGAGGCCAGCAAAAAAGCGAGGCTTGAAGATACAAGGCCAATGATCTAACAAAATCCAGGCGATTTAGCAAAGGTTTGAATTATTTCTACAGAAGTAAAGGTACATATAGCACTGGCCAAATCAGCTAAATTGTATTTACATGTAGATTCATGGTATTGTTACTAATTGCCTTTTGTACACTTAAAGATTTACATACACATCTGACTTCCTTGAGTGACTTACATCATATCTATCAAGATGTTTACAGATCGTTTGTGGAATTCTGAAGAGGTTTTTTTTTTTATTTCCTTCACGCTATTAGTTCATAAATGTATGTTTATCTACAGGGTTCACATTATTTATACCTTTTTCCCCTTGATATTTTTTTTAAATAAACCCCAACAAATTTTCAGAGGGAATGTTGGTATTTCTACATTGTCAAAGACAGAATTATGGTTTTGCCATCATAGATAACACTGGTCAACAGCAAATTTGTTGTCTTGTGCTTTTCGAGCTGATTTGTGGTGAATATGATGCGCTGAAAAAAACTTCTTTCAATCAGCTCCATTTTTTAAAGCTTTCACCAAAGTGTGTTAAGTTTTGTCAGTTGGAATTAAAAAAAAAGGATCAATTTAAAGCTTAAAACCCTCCAAATCTTCCACAAATTGGTTGACAATTACGTAAGTTAGTGGATCATAACTAAATGGAAAGATTAGGCAGAAATATTGATTTTTAAATCAATAGAATTAAAACTGGTTTTAAGAAGCAAAAAAGTTTGAGGAAAATCTGATAAGTAAAGAGAAAATTATTAATTGTTACTAAAATGGTAACAACTCTGAAAATCACTTGAATATTAGTAGCTTTGGTAATGTCATTTATTTCCATTCCTACCATTTCATGTTCCTATATTAGAAATATATAGCTTAATATCCACTAGATATTAATTTGAATTATGAAATATTTTGTAACTTAATACTGGTAGTTTGAATCAATGAAACATTTATTCAGGTGTATACAAAAATATGGAAATATTATATATTTTATTTTATTTCATTTTTTACTTCTGAAAAAAAAAGCAAAATTTTGTGTTCTGGCAGTACTGATAATTTATTATCCCATGATTAAATGTCTAAAAATTCAAATTTGTTCACTAATATAAAAAACTAGGGAAAATAACAAAAAGCATGAGGCATATTGCCAACGTTGGTGACTTTTGTTTAAAAATGACAACTTTCATATCAATTGTCATATTTTGCTCAAAGATCTTTTATTTGATTCCTCTTCTTCTTCTTTTGTTATAAAAGATGATTTGACTAGTATTCCCTTATAATTTTGATCCACTAATTGTATACTTTCCTCCACCAATATTGGGAGATTTTTTATTTTTCTCAGCTTGAAATTATCCCTTTTCAAACATTTTTAATAACTCAGAATTATTGGGCATGAATATTTTTTGTCTTTAATATGGTCATATCCACTCAAATTTAGCATTTGACATGGCATTTTACCCACCAAAATCTTCTTAAAATAATCGACATGTGCATACATGTGAATA
>BQKZ01006167.1:12125-23358 GCA_036244855.1 Temnopleurus reevesii | reverse complement strand
ATACCAATGATTTTATCCTATTTCCTAGTAATCTTTAGAATTTATATGACATTAGGAAGTAAAAAATATAGCAATAAAAGTTGATAATTATCGTTTATTTGATCGGCAACGTGCAATGCGTGCCTTTATATGTGTTCCAAAACTACATGTAGTACAGTTTGAAAGACGTTGTCGGAAACTGTTCCTCGTAGACGATTTTTGTGTTTTTTTCTGTTCAATATTTTATATCTTCATAATCTTCAGAATATTCTCCTTCAAGTGATACCAGATTCAGTGATTGAATGATATATTTCACTGTTTTATATTTGCTCAGAAATAAGGTGCGTGCCTTTATAGACTTCCATCATATTTATTGTTTAATGAGGTACATGTATAATTACTTATTTGCATTTATAGAAGTTATTTAAAGGGAACTTCACCCAGACATTGATGCACTCTCAGTGGATGAAGAAAAATACAATGATCAATTGAACTGAACATTTTAGCAAAATCTTAACACTGACAGTCTCTACAGATGACTCGCGACAGTTTCGACATTCATTAGATCTTCTCTTATGGGGACCTGAACCATTTATCAGCCCATATCCAATCTAGTCTACACTGTAGCTCTGACATGTCTGAAAGGGGGTAGTAACAACCTATTCTGGAAGTGTACTGTAGTTGTTGAACATTTTGCTTTCTATTCAGGCCCCAGAAATATAATTTGAGCCATAGTTTCAGCATTTTTTTGCAGTGTACAAAATATTACATGATTGGTGATTTCCAGACCCTGTGATCAGCCTCAGCTCACACGTAGACTCAGATGACTCTGTCGTGTCCGTGCATTAACCACTTCTCTTAACAAGAATGATAATGTGTTGTCACGGCTTTGCCACAGTAGATGTACGATAGTTATTGAAAAATTAACAAATTTGCCAATTTAGCCAAATATAGCTTGTTTGAATTTAATGTTTATTGATTCTTACTACATTGAAAAAAGTGTTAAATGACCAACCAGCCTGCAAAAGTCTTTTAGCCTGATGTAGCCTCTCATAACCTAGCCGACCAATCCCGCATTCCTTTAGAGGACAGCCTAGGTGGGATGTGTCATCACCAAATGGGGAATTTCTTTTGGAACGTAGTTCTTTTCTATTTTGTGTGCTCAGTACACCCCACCTATTATTGTTGTGATAACAATAGAGAGTATGTGTTTGTAGATTGATGGACAATAGTGAAAGCCGGTGTGATGCACTGTACTTGATTCAATGATCTTTCCTATTTATACAGCGAATGGCAGAATGATAGATGTGTAATGTGTGGATTTACCTTGCACTAGTATGCATGTTGGAATATCTGTCACGTATCTTATGGTAGCATCCACTTTCATTAATTTTATTTTTGTTGTGTGAAGCAGTTAAGAAAGCAAGCAGTTTATTGTTTGGCATTACATCAAAATGAAATGGTATTGCTTTCTGTGATCATAACATTTGATACCTGTACTTGAATGTTTGGTTACTTCAATTTGATATTGATCATTAATCAGCCCATGTAGCCGTTAAACAAGAAATTGACCTCATTTCTGCATTGCAATGGTTGAGTGTACGCTGAAGGCTTTGTACAAGCATGGACATGGTACAATTGTAGTGTATTTCTTCTGGTTGTTTATAATTGAAGTATTTTACATGTAGGTGGAGTCAAGTGATTTGGTGTCCTTATTGACTTGTGAAGTCAAATTTGTTCCAAATTGTAAACAACAAACAGTTAGAGTACTATTAATGTAGAGTGGCCTTTACAAAGAGTGACTAATAGGAGATTAAAAGGTCTCACTATTAGGTATGCATTATATTGATCTACCCAACAGTCACAACTTTGTGACAGAATGTAGTTTTAATACTGACTGGTAAATGCTCAGTTTTCTTATAATATATTTGATGACATACAGTACATAGTTATCACAACATTACATTATTTATAAAGAGATATGTTCACTGAGTAACAATTTGAGTATCTTGTGATTTATTTTGGCATGCATTTCTATAATTCTCTGTCCATTATATGCTTAGTGCATGTCCTATATGCAGTGCATCGTAATTGTATTATTATTTTTGACATGTCTTGTAAAGTCAATGTAATATTGCTGCTGATAATAATCTGAAGATACATTTCAACAGTTGTTTGTTTTTCGAATCACATTGTTTGTTATCAGAATCAAAGGTCCTACATTGTTTTTCTTAAGCTTTTCAGAAGCCGCTATTAAGTACTTGATAGCTGATCAAGTAGGCAGTTATGTGTTCTGTGACAGAACAAAACAGAAAATTAACCCAAAATATCTATGCCTTTTCTCCTGATGTGAGCGTTTTTCATACTTATACAGGAGTCATAGTAAAAAATACTGAGCATTTCAGATTGACATTGCTTGGAATAATCCTTGACAGTTCGTACAGGAAAGATGCCAAATAGGTATTGTGAGACTGATTTTACAGGAATATGTCTACAAAAGGGTCCCATCAAACTGTTCTTGGGGTGAGAATCTGAATTTCAACTTTTCAACTTTACCACTTGAGTTTCTGCTGTATGATTAATGTACACTTGGGGAAAGAGTTAATACCTTCAATAATTGTTTGGAATCCACGTATCCAAGAATAATTTGAAATGCACATGAACACTATGATACTGACTCCATGGCATAGTGCATTCACCTGTCTCATACCCTGATGCTTGCAAGCGACAATGTAAAACAAGACATTATCTGTGTACAGTGTAGATTGACTCTTGAATCATCTTTTTGTATCACAAGCAAAAGCATAAATTTGTAGAAAATAATTTGTTAACCTGACAAACATATAGTTCATGCAAGTGGATTTATACAATTTAAGAACAATTTTATCGTACATTGTATATTATACACATGTACTTTTACTTGTAGATGATTTTCATCACAAATGAAAATGAGTTCTGGGTGTTGGTTGTTTTCTCCATCTTTATGTATTATCTATTAGAAGTTGTTGAAGCGTACATTTAGTCAATTGTTTGAGAGGTGAGGATCCCATAACCTAAAGCTATGCAGCCACTCAAACACACCCTATACTTAGTCTCTCGTAATACAACGTTGTCACTTACGTATGCATTGTAAGTTTGTTCCAAGAGAGCTCTCTAGTCTGAAGCCCTGAATCGGAATTACATAAGGTCAGGTTGTACAACTGGTGTTAAAGGAGGTCACGAAGTACACTGTATAAAGCAACACTGGTCACAGTGTATGCACCTTAGCCAATACATACAGTGTATTATTAAACTAGAATAAAAATAATGGGTACTCCCATTACCTTGCTTGGAATAAATATATATTGCTTGGAATTGGCCTTGATAGGTACATGTACATGTTATACAGTTCGTAGAGAGAAGAAGCCAAATGTGCTCATTGTGTGATGTACATGTACATGTATGTAGGTCCTTCCTGTAAGTAGACACATTTGGCATAATTAGTCAAAGACTGGATCTGCCCAAGAAAATCTCAAAAGCAGAGAAATCAGACAAACTGATTTAAAAAAAAGCCTGAATCAAATCGGAAAATGAATTTAAAAAGTTGTTATTCAATGTTAAAACTAAAAAGTTGTTTGTCATGCCAATTGGCAACATTTGGTCACACGATATGAAGTACATGTATATAATCATGCACTTCTTTTACACGCATTTCATTACATCTCTTTGTTTAAAAAGAAAAGCTTTTTTCAATGTTTAATGCAAAAAGAAAAGTTTGTTTTCACTGTGGGTACACTACAGACACATTCATTGATTCAACCTTTTGAAAATTAAAAAAGAGCATATGGATTTAAACAGATTCTAAAAACATAAGGTTATTGACAGGAAGTGCATGACTGACATATGTTAAATTCGTGTTTTACGATGTATGACGTACATTGATTGATAAAAAACACTTTTCATTCACATGATTGAAATATTCATGTATCTTTCTTTATATTTGTTGTCAGATTTTTTTTCCTGTTTGTTCGATTTGTCTGCTTTTAATTAAAGCATGAGTAATTTGATAAATGGCCTTCGAATTATGAAAGGTAAAAAAATATGTATTTTGTTTATTACTTAGAGGGTATACAGGTATGAGGCCAAAAATTTCATTTGTATATTGCGTAAATGCCTAAATGGCAAAATTAGGGTAGTGTCATGTACGGTACATGTATGAAGTTGATTTTAATAATGATTGCTTACATGCATCAATCACGGCTTGGCAAGCTTTACCTCGGATGATATTTGCACTTCATAAACACAAGAGTTCAGCTCACGAATTGTCGGACAGACCTGCACTGATTTACGTCAAAACAACCAGCTGTTGCTTTGATGGCAGTCCCTGAAACCATGCTGAAACCAGGTGACTGAAGCAGATTTTCTTCTCACAGTGCTGTTCCATTTGGTTAAAATCTCAGTGAACAAAGTGAATTCATGTAGTTTACTGCAGGGTGAGACATAAAATATACATGTAAAGCTGACACATGTAACACAGGCATGCAGCAACTTGTCATTTTTTCTTCATAGAATGAAAACCTATTTGTTCAATCGACAGTACATATTAAACATTGCTTTCTGGCTCCACTAGCACAACCCCAAGACTGTGAAAAGCTATCATCATTGGTTTCAACTTTATCCTTGTGAATTTTGGTGCTTCAATCTTACAGTATGAGTGCCTAGAAATTTGTACAACTCCAAAATATTTCAGTGATCATTTAGAAATTGTTATATACATGAAGCATACTACATTTGCAACCGACACGAGGAGATATCAAACAATATCTCATGATACCATCAATATTGATCTGTTGAGGTTGGATGATGACCTCTGATGTGGAAAGCTAATGCACATGCTACGTCTGTCATTAGAAAATTGCTGATTATTCTTCCTCAAACATCATCAGAGACACTTGGTGCTGCATCTATGGTGTAATGATAGATATTTTCAGGAAATAATTAAAATGGAGCAGAAAATAAACATAATTTGCGATAAGAAGGTGGCTAAGTGGAATACACATGCACAAATGCCCATAACCGGAAGTATTTACACTTGACCAAACGGGAGCATCCCACGAGTCCGACAGCCCACGAGCCCGACAGCCCACGAGTCCGACAGAAATGAATATAAGCCTACTACATCGACAATTTTCAAAATGAGGTTCGAGCTAGACATTTCTACGTTCACGCTCGCAAGATCGACACTAACAAATTATTTACTTTGAGCCCGACAGCACGCAAACAGACCTCCAAGACCGATTAACGTAAATGTAGTGCTGTCGGACTAATAGACCAATTTCACCTCGAGTCGGTCTCATATTCAAAATTTATGTTCGGTCGTAATCATGTGCGTTTTCAAAATGTTGTCGGATTATTGAGTTGTCTGACTCTAGTTCGTTTTTATGTAATGTCTATTTCGTGCACCAATTATTCAAATTGTCGGCCTCGTAAGCTGTCGGCCTCGTAGGCTGTCGGACTCGTGGGCTGTCGGACTCGTCGGTAGTACCCGACCAAACGATCATGTTGTTCCATAGCCAAGTTATTGACAGGAGCGACTTGTTTTAAGCAAAATTAAATTTATCAGGCGGAACATTAAGTCATTCAGTGCAATAAATGTATCATTATTTTAGTTGCTTTATCAAATGAGAAGTTTTCTTGTTTCTTTTGTTTGCAATGACTAACAATGCTTTTCTTTGCTTGCTGTTTGCAGGTGAGGGAAGTGACGCTGGTATCTTGCTGATTGATGATAGGACCAAAGCAGTTATGACTGATCAACCCAGACACGCACAACAAGCTTTCAAGGAACAGGTACATACGCACCTCGAATATATTACTCTCAACCACATTTCAACTTTCCAACATTTGCTATTAATGACTTTCTATATATGTCCCTGACAACCCATTATGCATAGGACTGTCTGGATCAAAAGTGTCTTTTAATAACATTGGAGTGTACATGTATAAAGGTTGTTATCTCATCGGTAGAATGAGACACTCAAAGGAAATTGGTTTTATGTACATCATCATTTTATTTTAAATCTTCATTTTGCTACCAATGTTGCTAATGAAAACTCTCGCACATTTACTTCTCATTTCCAAGCCCTTTACATGTTTGCATTATGAGATGGATATTAAATGGAGCACTTCTTAGATAGATGGGGATGGGTTGGGCTGAATAAGGGAGGTACAGTACAGTACTACAACATGTACATGTAGGTGTGGAGGGGGTGTTAGACAGTGTCAAACAAGAATGTATAAAAACTGTAACCCAGCCTTTTTTTTCTTTTTTTTTTGTCTAGATTGAGGGGGTGGTTGTTAGCTGTAACCCGTTGACCCAGGCGCTCAATTTTTTGCTTAGATTTGCAGGAATTGGAATAGGAAGTAGATCACATCCTATCACACTAGTATCCCTGCTCTCAATATACTTGATTGAACTCATATTTACCTGTCTCATGTATCACGGCACCTGTTCTTGGACTATGTTGTCTTGATTATGGCTATACTTTCACGTTTAATACATACTATACATGTCCTGTTCAATATACTGCTTTCAAGAGCTTTTAGTGTCAGGATTGATAAAGACTTGGGGACTGGGCCAGAAATATCTTGCATTGATTATAAGCAGAAAATCAGACAAACAGATTAAAAAAATGCAGTGCATTTTACTTTGTTTCGGATCATTGTACTATACACAGGCTCCTACAGTACTGTACATGTTAAAGGGGATTGGGAGGTCAGGATGCCCTTTTAAAGGTAGAATACTTCTTTTTCAGCCTAAATGTTGACTTTCCAAGATTGTTGTGTTATGTTGAAGAGTACTAAATGTTAGAACTTATCACCTAAAATTTGACTTTCCAAGATTGTTGTGTTATGTTGAAGAGTACTAAATGTTAGAACTTATCACCAATCAATGAAACACAAAGATTGGTCATGAGCGCATTTATAGTTATTCCAATTATAATTCTTTTATGCAGGTCTCAAATTAATGGACCGTGCGTTCAAAATTCAAAACAGCCGTTGACCCCTCGTTGACCAATAGCGCAAGAGTCTCTCTCAGTGCGTATTCCGCATGGTGTGGCTGTGTATTGAAGTGTGCACTGTATGTGCTCTTAATGTTTTGTGTGTATCGCGATACCGTTGGTGTGAAGATGAATTATGATAGAACAGATTTTTATTTGAATTTAATATTCTGGACTACATTCCACCAAAATACTTCATAGAGGTTATTATTTTGGCATATCCTAGGTACACAACAAGTTGTAAGCATGTCCTGTAAAATGATACTTAAAGGGGAATTACACCCAGAGATTATTTTTCAGTCAGTAAATGAAGAAAAATAAGATGATAAAACTCTGAAAATTTAAGCAAAATCGGATTATCCTTTCAAAAGTTATGTCTTTTCAAAGTTTTGATTTACATCCCTCATGGGCTCCTTAAATTGGCAAACATACAAGCACAAAATGGCTGCCAACATGGAGAACTCTCCATTCGCTTTGTACACAAAATTTCACATAATTTTTCCTCTTTTTCCAGAAAAGTAGACAAAATTTTGTTTCTTCGGTTAAATATATTATAGCCACATCAATTCTGCAAGCATTCCAGAAAGAACGGTATTGATTCCTCATTTGAAATATGATATTGATCTATTTTCAATAAATTTATATACAAAGTGAATAAGGAGTTCTCCATGTATGACATCACAGATTATGCTAATTAGCTATACGCATGCCAATTCAAGGATGCTAGCAGAGGTGTAAATGATAACTTTGAAAATTCATAACTTTTGAATGGATTATCCGATCTTGCTCAAATTTTCACAGTTTGTTCATCCTATTTTTCTTCATTTACTGACCACACATTAACGTCTGGGTGTAATTCCCCTTTAACACAGGGGGAAGTTTCACACTGTAAAGGTAAGCATGCATACAATGTTAAGGTATTATAAATGCAAGTTTGTTGCATTTAACATAAATTAGGACAACCAATAGTGCAATCACTGATGTTGATACAGTGTACATGACAATACTGTCTCAAATATGAATTGAACAATTGTTCTTGCTGAAGATAGTTGAAGATGATGTATTTTTATCTTGTAGATTGCCAGAGTTCTTGAGGTTGTTTCATCAAGGAGTAGAGATGATGTAGCTCTTGTTTTGCAATATTTTGATGGCAATGTGGATAAAGCAATACAGGCTTTTGTCGAAGGTAAGCCCTTTTAATTCTTTATTTTGATAATATGTGGAGTGACTTTGTTTCTCCTGCTACCTAAAGACTGCCACACTCTTGCCTGCTTCTTCAAGGGTGGGGAGGGGTTGGGGTGGGGGCATCTACATGTACTTGTAATAGAACTTTAAATAATGAGGCACCTTCTCCCAAACCCACTGCTGCTAGAAAAAGAGAAAAATGTGGCAAAAAGAATTTTGCCATACTTTTTGCAGAGGGAAAAATTCTGGCAAACCATTTGCCAGAGTTTGGATTGCAAAGAGTTTTATGAAACCGAGCCCTGCAGTAAGAAGTTGATGTGATAGAGCATATTGTCTTTTAATAGAAACATAATCCTACTATATAATTCACCTTATCTTGTGTGTAAATTTGTTGTTTGTTTTGGTGCGTATTTCTCTCAACCTATTACATCAATCGTCTCCAAATTTCTCTTACCCCCGTTTTAGATAATAAAAAGAAACCTTAGACTGTTAACAATTTCTGTCGATGCCCAATTATGATTTCATATTTCACAATTCGTAACTTTCATTCGCTGCGCCCTCATCAATATCACATAGGTGTATGCAGTTCTCTTTAAATCAGACCTCGGCGAACACAAGGTGCATGCACGGGTGTGACCTCTCTAAACTTCTTCATGGAATTGTGACACACGCATTTGTGTGCACAGTATATCGCACGGGGGAGCGTCGGCTCGGAATGGGCGGAGCGATCGGTGGTATTGTCTGCGGGTGTGAGTTCTCATTCATATTCTACGTGAAGCATGTTTGGGGGTGATGTTACAGAGGTGATTGCAAAAAACCAACCGTCATTAACGCAATAAGCCAATAGATTAATTAATAAAACCTTTGTATATAAATACAGGTTGACACAACAAATTATCGCAATCACCACTGTACCGTATTTTCCATTTAGTGTTGAATGAAACATCAAAATCATAACAAATTAAAGTACTTCTTGAGATATTCTTACAAATAATTGGACAAAAATAAAAAATAAAAAAATGTGGATTTCCAATGGTCCAGATATACTTTGAAAGGTGTGTGTGTGTGGGAGGGGGAGTTAGGTATATAGCACGCCGGGGGCTATTTTAAAATACTTTTGTTCACACTTGCAGACCTGTATTAAACTGAAAAAAAAGTGAGGGCGGCTATAGTACCGCAGCCCTGCCAAAGGAAGTTTTGACTGTGGTTTTTATATATTTTACAGTGGACATCAGTGATGCATGTTGCCACCCGGGCACCTGTTTATGGACATAAAAAGGGGTATAAAAAAAGGAAGAAGACGAAAGAGAGAGATAGAAAAGAAAACACCTAGGGTCCTCACCTTGGAAGCGGGTCTCAGCAGGCCTCAGCAGACCGGGGCCTGCAAAAATATTTCATTCATGTCATGCTCATCACTATCTTTTCCCCCCAAAGTTATTAGGAAGGCAAACCTACACAAACAGGTAGATCTGCTAGTGAGTATAAAGCAGATTTATACTACGATTGTTGTCGAGAGGTGATAAACTAAAAATGTACACAACAAAACAGGAGTAATTAATGATCATGCAGCATGTACACATATGCACTACAAGTGGGGGTATCATTGCACTGTAGGAAATAAGTTTGTTATGTCCACATCTCCTCAATCATAGCAAGGTGTAATACGTCAGCAGCAGCATACATTGTAATGTACACAAAGGGATGTACTTCAGAAAAAGTAAATAAAACTTGAAAGATGGGTGGAAGTCACATTCCAGTATTGCAAATAACCTGCTTGTTACAGTACTACATTTATGATTGTATAATGTACAAGCCCACATGAATGCAGTTCCATGAATGGACATTTAGAATATATATGATGTATCATTTATGAAGTCTCTTGTTTAGATACATGTACCATCAGACTCTTGACATGAGTGGAGATGTACTGAACACTGTCACTCAGTACAGCAGGTCATCAAGTAGATCGCTCCAGCCCGTTTCAAGGGTTCCTCAATGCATTGAACGTACTGAAGCCCAGTGTGTGTGTGTGTGTGTAAAGCGGGCTAGATCGATCACTTGATTGTAGTGAGACCACACCTCAATGTGTGATGGGTGTTGGCCACATAACACGGCCCAGTTATACATAAACCTTCCCATCCATAGCAGTCTATTGAACTTGATAGACCGTCATTCTTCCAAGGTTGTACACATCAATAACTCACAATTCACACATATCTTTGCTTTTTATAGTGTTTAAGAAGTAAAGTTCAAATGCAGTGGAAACCCCATTTATTTATTCTATTGACCAGAAAGTATATATTTATGATTTTTTTTTTGTGATTGTGCTTCCATTGATGAGGTTGGAATGTATACCGGTAATTCTCTATGAATATCACTTTTAAAATGTGTCAAACTAATGCTCTTTATGCATACCGGTAATTTATAATTGAACTTATATTAAAGTCACTTGTACGTTTGAACAGTACTGTCTTCCTGTAGGTAGCTGTCTTCTAATTCTTTTACATTGTATTTATTCTTTTCCTTGTTTACTTTTATTTTGAATTCATGATTAGAATTGGATTGAATTGTTTACAGGAAAATCTCTTTAAATTTAGTGTAGAAACATGATACTTTTTTAAAATTTGAAGATTCAAAACACACAAAAATTATCAATGTTGATGCTGCAAACATGTAAATTTTGTCCCAAATGTATTATAATGATCTGAATGGTCACAACAATATTTGGCCTAATAGGCTGACTGTCCTTTCTTGATGATAGGCTTACACAAAATGGGCTTAAAGTACATTCTCAATGCACTGTTCATTTGCAAGCAAAATCTCAGGATGAAACATTAGTCCCTTTTTAATTTTCATTTTTTTTTATAAAACATATTAAAAAATTGTATTCAGGTCCTGTACAAGAGTTAAACCAATTATTAAATTCAATTCAATTCAAATTTATTCCATATTCAAATAGATAAAAACACACATAAAAGTATTTACAACAAAAACATCAAGAACATAGTATTATACATGTACATAACAAATAT